>CM062510.1:16165488-16167988 GCA_031479575.1 Coregonus ussuriensis | reverse complement strand
GTTATGGTCAGTCTAGCTGTATGGAGAAGGTACTGCTCTGTTTCAGCTGTTATGGTCAGTCTAGCTGTATGGAGAAGGTACTGCTCTGTTTCAGCTGTTATGGTCAGTCTAGCTGTATGGAGAAGGTACTGCTCTGTTTCAGCTGTTATGGTCAGTCTAGCTGTATGGAGGAGAAGGTACTGCTCTGTTTCAGCTGTTATGGTCAGTCTAGCTGTATGGAGAAGGTACTGCTCTGTTTCAGCTGTTATGGTCAGTCTAGCTGTATGGAGAAGGTACTGCCCTGTTTCAGCTGTTATGGTCAGTCTAGCTGTATGGAGAAGGTACTGCTCTGTTTCAGCTGTTATGGTCAGTCTAGCTGTATGGAGAAGGTACTGCTCTGTTTCAGCTGTTATGGTCAGTCTAGCTGTATGGAGAAGGTACTGCTCTGTTTCAGCTGTTACGGTCAGTCTAGCTGTATGGAGGAGAAGGTACTGCTCTGTTTCAGCTGTTATGGTCAGTCTAGCTGTATGGAGAAGGTACTGCTCTGTTTCAGCTGTTATGGTCAGTCTAGCTGTATGGAGAAGGTACTGCTCTGTTTCAGCTGTTATGGTCAGTCTAGCTGTATGGAGAAGGTACTGCTCTGTTTCAGCTGTTAAGGCCAGTCTAGCTGTATGGAGGAAGGTACTGCTCTGTTTCAGCTGTTATGGTCAGTCTAGCTGTATGGAGAAGAAGGTACTGCTCTGTTTCAGCTGTTATGGTCAGTCTAGCTGTATGGAGAAGGTACTGCTCTGTTTCAGCTGTTATGGTCAGTCTAGCTGTATGGAGAAGGTACTGCTCTGTTTCAGCTGTTATGGTCAGTCTAGCTGTATGGAGGAGAAGGTACTGCTCTGTTTCAGCTGTTATGGTCAGTCTAGCTGTATGGAGGAGAAGGTACTGCTCTGTTTCAGCTGTTATGGTCAGTCTAGCTGTATGGAGGAGAAGGTACTGCTCTGTTTCAGCTGTTATGGTCAGTCTAGCTGTATGGAGGAGAAGGTACTGCTCTGTTTCAGCTGTTATGGTCAGTCTAGCTGTATGGAGGAGAAGGTACTGCTCTGTTTCAGCTGTTATGGTCAGTCTAGCTGTATGGAGAAGGTACTGCTCTGTTTCAGCTGTTATGGTCAGTCTAGCTGTATGGAGAAGGTACTGCTCTGTTTCAGCTGTTATGGTCAGTCTAGCTGTATGGAGAAGGTACTGCTCTGTTTCAGCTGTTATGGTCAGTCTAGCTGTATGGAGGAGAAGGTACTGCTCTGTTTCAGCTGTTATGGTCAGTCTAGCTGTATGGAGAAGGTACTGCTCTGTTTCAGCTGTTATGGTCAGTCTAGCTGTATGGAGAAGGTACTGCTCTGTTTCAGCTGTTATGGCCAGTCTAGCTGTATGGAGAAGGTACTGCCCTGTTTCAGCTGTTATGGTCAGTCTAGCTGTATGGAGAAGGTACTGCCCTGTTTCAGCTGTTAGGGTCAGTCTAGCTGTATGGAGAAGGTACTGCTCTGTTTCAGCTGTTATGGTCAGTCTAGCTGTATGGAGAAGGTACTGCTCTGTTCCAGCTGTTATGGTCAGTCTAGCTGTATGGAGAAGGTACTGCTCTGTTTCAGCTGTTATGGTCAGTCTAGCTGTATGGAGGAGAAGGTACTGCTCTGTTTCAGCTGTTATGGTCAGTCTAGCTGTATGGAGAAGGTACTGCTCTGTTTCAGCTGTTATGGTCAGTCTAGCTGTATGGAGAAGGTACTGCTCTGTTTCAGCTGTTATGGTCAGTCTAGCTGTATGGAGAAGGTACTGCTCTGTTTCAGCTGTTAAGGCCAGTCTAGCTGTATGGAGGAGGTACTGCTCTGTTTCAGCAGTTATGGTCAGTCTAGCTGTATGGAGAAGAAGGTACTGCTCTGTTTCAGCTGTTATGGTCAGTCTAGCTGTATGGAGAAGGTACTGCTCTGTTTCAGCTGTTATGGTCAGTCTAGCTGTATGGAGAAGGTACTGCTCTGTTTCAGCTGTTATGGTCAGTCTAGCTGTATGGAGGAGAAGGTACTGCTCTGTTTCAGCTGTTATGGTCAGTCTAGCTGTATGGAGGAGAAGGTACTGCTCTGTTTCAGCTGTTATGGTCAGTCTAGCTGTATGGAGGAGAAGGTACTGCTCTGTTTCAGCTGTTATGGTCAGTCTAGCTGTATGGAGGAGAAGGTACTGCTCTGTTTCAGCTGTTATGGTCAGTCTAGCTGTATGGAGGAGAAGGTACTGCTCTGTTTCAGCTGTTATGGTCAGTCTAGCTGTATGGAGAAGGTACTGCTCTGTTTCAGCTGTTATGGTCAGTCTAGCTGTATGGAGAAGGTACTGCTCTGTTTCAGCTGTTATGGTCAGTCTAGCTGTATGGAGAAGGTACTGCTCTGTTTCAGCTGTTATGGTCAGTCTAGCTGTATGGAGGAGAAGGTACTGCTCTGTTTCAGCTGTTATGGTCAGTCTAGCTGTATGGAGAAGGTACTGCTCTGTTTCAGCT
>CM062510.1:16082988-16160488 GCA_031479575.1 Coregonus ussuriensis | reverse complement strand
TCCTGAACAGAGTTAATAGATATACACCTCTACCTCCTGAACAGAGTTAATAGATATACACCTCTACCTCCTGAACAGAGTTAATAGATATCCACCTCTACCTCCTGAACAGAGTTAATAGATATCCACCTCTACCTCCTGAACAGAGTTAATAGATATACACCTCTACCTCCTGAACAGAGTTAATAGATATACACCTCTACCTCCTGAACAGAGTTAATAGATATACACCTCTACCTCCTGAACAGAGATAATAGATATACACCTCTACCTCCTGAGCAGAGTTAATAGATATACACCTCTACCTCCTGAACAGAGTTAATAGATATACACCGCTACCTCCTGAACAGAGTTAATAGATATACACCTCTACCTCCTGAGCAGAGTTAATAGATATACACCTCTACCTCCTGAACAGAGTTAATAGATATACACCGCTACCTCCTGAACAGAGTTAATAGATATACACCTCTACCTCCTGAGCAGAGTTAATAGATATACACCTCTACCTCCTGAACAGAGTTAATAGATATACACCTCTACCTCCTGAACAGAGTTAATAGATATACACCTCTACCTCCTGAACAGAGTTAATAGATATACACCTCTACCTCCTGAACAGAGTTAATAGATATCCACCTCTACCTCCTGAACAGAGTTAATAGATATCCACCTCTACCTCCTGAACAGAGTTAATAGATATCCACCTCTACCTCCTGAACAGAGTTAATAGATATCCACCTCTACCTCCTGAACAGAGTTAATAGATATACACCTCTACCTCCTGAACAGAGTTAATAGATATACACCTCTACCTCCTGAACATAGTTAATATATATATATATGTGTGTGTGTGTGTGTGTTCTAGGTGTGTGTGTTTTCTAGGTATTCTAGGTGTGTGTGTGTGTGTACTCACGGCTCCAGTACGTAGACATATTGTCCGTCAGGTATTCTAGGTGTGTGTGTGTGTACTCACGGCTCCAGTACGTAGACATATTGTCCGTCAGGTATTCTAGGTGTGTGTGTGTGTGTACTCACGGCTCCAGTACGTAGACATATTGTCCTGTCAGGTATTCTAGGTGTGTGTGTGTGTGTACTCACGGCTCCAGTACGTAGACATATTGTCCGTCAGGTATTCTAGGTGTGTGTGTGTGTGTACTCACGGCTCCAGTACGTAGACATATTGTCCGTCAGGTATTCTAGGTGTGTGTGTGTGTACTCACGGCTCCAGTACGTAGACATATTGTCCGTCAGGTATTCTAGGTGTGTGTGTGTGTACTCACGGCTCCAGTACGTAGACATATTGTCCGTCAGGTATTCTAGGTGTGTGTGTGTGTGTACTCACGGCTCCAGTAAGTAGACATATTGTTCGTCAGGTATTCTAGGTGTGTGTGTGTGTACTCACGGCTCCAGTACGTAGACATATTGTCCGTCAGGTGTTCTGTCCTGTCTATAGCAGAGGTTATAGGAGATCATGGTGTCGATCAGCTCAACCAGCTGTTGTTTCTCTCTACTGCTGAACAACTGGGGGTTCACCTGGAGACAGAAACATGCTGTTAACAACTGGGGGTTCACCTGGAGACAGTTATCAACTGGGGGTTCACCTGGAGACAGAAACATGCTGTTAACAACTGGGGGTTCACCTGGAGACAGAAACATGCTGTTAACAACTGGGGGTTCACCTGGAGACAGAAACATGCTGTTAACAACTGGGGGTTCACCTGGAGACAGAAACATGCTGTTAACAACTGGGGGTTCACCTGGAGACAGAAACATGCTGTTAACAACTGGGGGTTCACCTGGAGACAGAAACATGCTGTTATCAACTGGGGGTTCACCTGGAGACAGAAACATGCTGTTAACAACTGGGGGTTCACCTGGAGACAGAAACATGCTGTTAACAACTGGGGGTTCACCTGGAGACAGTTATCAACTGGGGGTTCACCTGGAGACAGAAACATGCTGTTAACAACTGGGGGTTCACCTGGAGACAGAAACATGCTGTTATAGACACACCCTAACCGCTTCTGTTTTTCAACACCTAACCCCCCCACCTGCTGTGCCTGGCCAAAGAGCTGTATTTTCATGTCATCTGACCATAGCGCCGGTTCCAATACAAGCGCCAGTTTATCAAACTCCAGGCGGTGCTGTGGTCAGATGACATGATAGAGCTCTTTGGCCACACACCAGTGGGGGGTTAGGTGTTGAAATACAGAAGCAGAGGAAGAAAAGGAACCTCATATCTAACCCCGACCTTAACCTCATATCTAACCCCAACCTTAACCTCATATCTAACCCCAACCTCATATCTAACCCCAACCTTAACCTCATATCTAACCCCGACCTTAACCTCATATCTAACCCCAACCTTAACCTCATATCTAACCCCAACCTTAACCTCATATCTAACCCCAACCTTAACCTCATATCTAACCCCAACCTTAACCTCATATCTAACCCCAACCTTAACCTCATATCTAACCCCTAACCTCATATCTAACCCCAACCTCATATCTAACCCCAACCTTAACCTCATATCTAACCCCAACCTTAACCTCATATCTAACCCCAACCTTAACCTCATATCTAACCCCAACCTTAACCTCATATCTAACCCCAACCTCATATCTAACCCCAACCCTAACCTCATATCTAACCCCAACCCTAACCTCATATCTAACCCCAACCTCATATCTAACCCCAACCCTAACCTCATATCTAACCCCAACCTTAACCTCATATCTAACCCCGACCCTTAACCTCATATCTAACCCCAACCTTAACCTCATATCTAACCCCAACCTAACCTCATATCTAACCCCAACCTTAACCTCATATCTAACCCCTACCTTAACCTCATATCTAACCCCAACCTTAACCTCATATCTAACCCCAACCTTAACCTCATATCTAACCCCAACCTTAACCTCATATCTAACCCCAACCCTAACCTCATATCTAACCCCAACCTTAACCTCATATCTAACCCCAACCTTAACCTCATATCTAACCCCAACCTTAACCTCATATCTAACCCCAACCTTAACCTCATATCTAACCCCAACCTTAACCTCATATCTAACCCCAACCTTAACCTCATATCTAACCCCAACCTTAACCTCATATCTAACCCCAACCCTAACCTCATATCTAACCCCAACCTTAACCTCATATCTAACCCCAACCTTAACCTCATATCTAACCCCAACCTCATATCTAACCCCAACCTTAACCTCATATCTAACCCCAACCTTAACCTCATATCTAACCCCAACCTTAACCTCATATCTAACCCCAACCTCATATCTAACCCCAACCTTAACCTCATATCTAACCCCAACCTTAACCTCATATCTAACCCCAACCTTAACCTCATATCTAACCCCGACCTTAACCTCATATCTAACCCCGACCCTAACCTCATATCTAACCCCAACCTAACCTCATATCTAACCCCAACCTAACCTCATATCTAACCCCAACCTTAACCTCATATCTAACCCCAACCTTAACCTCATATCTAACCCCAACCTTAACCTCATATCTAACCCCAACCTTAACCTCATATCTAACCCCAACCCTAACCTCATATCTAACCCCTAACCTCATATCTAACCCCAACCTTAACCTCATATCTAACCCCAACCCTAACCTCATATCTAACCCCAACCCTAACCTCATATCTAACCCCAACCTTAACCTCATATCTAACCCCAACCTTAACCTCATATCTAACCCCGACCCCAACCTCATATCTAACCCCAACCTTAACCTCATATCTAACCCCAACCTTAACCTCATATCTAACCCCAACCTTAACCTCATATCTAACCCCAACCTTAACCTCATATCTAACCCCAACCCTAACCTCATATCTAACCCCAACCTTAACCTCATATCTAACCCCAACCTAACCTCATATCTAACCCCAACCTTAACCTCATATCTAACCCCGACCTTAACCTCATATCTAACCCCAACCTTAACCTCATATCTAACCCCGACCCCAACCTCATATCTAACCCCGACCTTAACCTCATATCTAACCCCAACCAACCTCATATCTAACCCCGACCCCAACCTCATATCTAACCCCGACCTTAACCTCATATCTAACCCCAACCCCATATCTAACCCCAACCTTAACCTCATATCTAACCCCTAACCTCATATCTAACCCCAACCTTAACCTCATATCTAACCCCAACCCTAACCTCATATCTAACCCCAACCTTAACCTCATATCTAACCCCAACCTTAACCTCATATCTAACCCCAACCTTAACCTCATATCTAACCCCGACCCTAACCTCATATCTAACCCCAACCTTAACCTCATATCTAACCCCGACCCCAACCTCATATCTAACCCCAACCCTAACCTCATATCTAACCCCAACCTCATATCTAACCCCAACCTTAACCTCATATCTAACCCCAACCTTAACCTCATATCTAACCCCGACCCTAACCTCATATCTAACCCCAACCCTTAACCTCATATCTAACCCCAACCTACCTCATATCTAACCCCAACCCTAACCTCATATCTAACCCCGACCCTAACCTCATATCTAACCCCAACCTTAACCTCATATCTAACCCCGACCCCAACCTCATATCTAACCCCAACCTAACCTCATATCTAACCCAACCCTAACCTCATATCTAACCCCAACCTTAACCTCATATCTAACCCCAACCCTAACCTCATATCTAACCCCAACCTCATATCTAACCCCAACCTCATATCTAACCCCAACCCTAACCTCATATCTAACCCCGACCCTAACCTCATATCTAACCCCGACCCTAACCTCATATCTAACCCCGACCCTAACCTCATATCTAACCCCAACCTCATATCTAACCCCAACCTCATATCTAACCCCAACCTCATATCTAACCCCAACCTCATATCTAACCCCGACCCTGACCTCATATCTAACCCCGACCCCAACCTCATATCTAACCCCAACCCTAACCTCATATCTAACCCCGACCCCAACCTCATATCTAACCCCGACCCTAACCTCATATCTAACCCCGACCCCCTAACCTCATATCTAACCCCGACCCTAACCTCATATCTAACCCCAACCCCTAACCTCATATCTAACCCCAACCCTAACCTCATATCTAACCCCAACCCTAACCTCATATCTAACCCCGACCCTAACCTCATATCTAACCCCGACCCTAACCTCATATCTAACCCCAACCCTAACCTCATATCTAACCCCGACCCTAACCTCATATCTAACCCCAACCCTAACCTCATATCTAACCCCAACCCTAACCTCATATCTAACCCCAACCCTAACCTCATATCTAACCCCAACCCTAACCTCATATCTAACCCCAACCCCAACCTCATATCTAACCCCGACCCTAACCTCATATCTAACCCCAACCTCATATCTAACCCTAACCTCATATCTAACCCCGACCCTAACCTCATATCTAACCCCAACCTCATATCTAACCCTAACCTCATATCTAACCCCAACCTCATATCTAACCCCAACCCTAACCTCATATCTAACCCCGACCCTAACCTCATATCTAACCCCGACCCTAACCTCATATCTAACCCCGACCCCAACCTCATATCTAACCCCGACCCCAACCTCATATCTAACCCCGACCCTAACCTCATATCTAACCCCAACCTCATATCTAAACCTAACCTCATATCTAACCCCGACCCTAACCTCATATCTAACCCCAACCCTAAACTCATATCTAACCCCAACCTCATATCTAACCCTAACCTCATATCTAACCCCAACCCTAACCTCATATCTAACCCCAACCTCATATCTAACCCCGACCCTAACCTCATATAACCCCAACCTCATATCTAACCCTAACCTCATATCTAACCCCGACCCTAACCTCATATCTAACCCCAATCCTAAACTCATATCTAACCCCAACCCCAACCCCATATCTAACCCCAACCCTAACCTCATATCTAACCCCCGACCCTAACCTCATATCTAACCCCAACCCTAACCTCATATCTAACCCCAACCCTAACCTCATATCTAACCCCAACCCTAACCTCATATCTAACCCCAACCCTAACCTCATATCTAACCCCAACCCTAACCTCATATCTAACCCCAACCTCATATCTAACCCCAACCCTAACCTCATATCTAACCCCAACCCTAACCTCATATCTAACCCCGACCCTAACCTCATATCTAACCCCAACCCTAACCTCATATCTAACCCCAACCCTAACCTCATATCTAACCCCAACCTCATATCTAACCCCAACCCTAACCTCATATCTAACCCCAACCCTAACCTCATATCTAACCCCGACCCTAACCTCATATCTAACCCCAACCTCATATCTAACCCCAACCTCATATCTAACCCCAACCTCATATCTAACCCCAACCTCATATCTAACCCCAACCTCATATCTAACCCCAACCTCTTATCTAACCCTAAGACTATACAACACATTGACGTACATGACAATACAACACATTGACTTACATGACAATACAACAGTATTGTGTTGTTAATTGAGGGTTTATGGACATTGAGATCACCCAAGATGATAAGCCTGGGGTTAATATGTAGTTTGATGGAGTGATGGGAAAGCCAGGCTTGAACCTGGGCTCACTGAGAGACATTACAACAAAACAGATGCATTTTCTTTGTTGACAGAGTTTTATAGAATATCTTTAACTGAAAGTTTACTTTTCCAACCTGATTGAGAATAAAAAACTAATCAAAATGTATTTTTGATACGGAGGCAAAGCCAACTAAAAAGCAGCATTACCCAAGTGAGGATGGTTCTGCAGTTCAGCAGTGATGAATTCATCAACTTCATGATCATTAGAAAGCAAATTACACACTTCTCTTTGAATATGCGTATCTCTCCAAAACTCAGTTTCCCAGAGTCTGCAGTGAACTGCCAGGACCCCCGAGTCTGCAGTGAACTGCCAGGACCCCTGAGTCTGCAGTGAACTGCCAGGACCCAGTTGTTTCCCCTGAGTCTGCAGTGAACTGCCAGGACCTCGGATCAACGGAGACACTAGAGTTGTTTTATCCTGTATCTCTCGACACATTCATGAAAATCGTCATGGCCTCTAAACCTTCCAGCTGCATACTGGACCCTATTCCAACTAAACTACTGAAAGAGCTACTTCCTGTGCTTGGCCCTCCTATGTTGAACATAATAAACTGCTCCCTATCCACTGGATGTGAACCAAACTCACTAAAAGTGGCAGTAATAAAGCCTCTCCTGAAAAAGCCAAATTAAAAAAACTAAAATCGAATCTCCCCATTCGTACCCTCTGCCTATTGGCTACTTAGCTTATTCAAGCCTGTCTCAAAATACAACACTGCCCCTTTAAGACATAAGAAAGCTCTGTACCTACAGAACACACAGAGGCATTACAACTAGACACCTAGAACACACAGAGGCATTACAACTAGACACCTAGAACACACAGAGACATTACAACTAGACACCTAGAACACACAGAGACATTACAACTAGACACCTAGAACACACAGAGGCATTACAACTAGACACCTAGAACACACAGAGGCATTACAACTAGACACCTAGAACACACAGAGACATTACAACTAGACACCTAGAACACAGAGGCATTACAACTAGACACCTAGAACACAGAGACATTACAACTAGACACCTAGAACACACAGAGACATTACAACTAGACACCTAGAACACACAGAGACATTACAACTAGACACCTAGAACACACAGAGGCATTACAACTAGACACCTAGAACACACAGAGGCATTACAACTAGACACCTAGAACACACAGAGGCATTACAACTAGACACCTAGAACACACAGAGGCATTACAACTAGACACCTAGAACACACAGAGACATTACAACTAGACACCTAGAACACACAGAGGCATTACAACTAGACACCTAGAACACACAGAGGCATTACAACTAGACACCTAGAACACACAGAGGCATTACAACTAGACACCTAGAACACACAGAGACATTACAACTAGACACCTAGAACACACAGAGGCATTACAACTAGACACCTAGAGGTCATAGATTAGGACATATTATATCCAGTGTGTACCTACAGGTCATAGATTAGGACAGATTATATCCAGTGTGTACCTACAGGTCGTAGTTTAGGACAGATTATATCCAGTGTGTACCTACAGGTCGTAGTTTAGGACAGATTATATCCAGTGTGTACCTACAGGTCATAGTTTAGGACAGATTATATCCAGTGTGTACCTACAGGTCATAGATTAGGACAGATTATATCCAGTGTGTACCTACAGGTCGTAGTTTAGGACAGATTATATCCAGAGTGTGTACCTACAGGTCGTAGTTTAGGAGAGATTATATCCAGTGTGTACCTACAGGTCCTAGTTTAGGACAGATTATATCCAGAGTGTGTACCTACAGGTCATAGTTTAGGACAGATTATATCCAGTGTGTACCTACAGGTCGTAGTTTAGGAGAGATTATATCCAGTGTGTACCTACAGGTCCTAGTTTAGGACAGATTATATCCAGTGTGTACCTACAGGTCATAGTTTAGGACAGATTATATCCAGTGTGTACCTACAGGTCATAGTTTAGGACAGATTATATCCAGAGTGTACCTACAGGTCATAGTTTAGGACAGATTATATCCAGTGTGTACCTACAGGTCATAGTTTAGGACAGATTATATCCAGAGTGTACCTACAGGTCATAGTTTAGGACAGATTATATCCAGTGTGTACCTACAGGTCATAGTTTAGGACAGATTATATCCAGTGTGTACCTACAGGTCATAGTTTAGGACAGATTATATCCAGTGTGTACCTACAGGTCATAGTTTAGGACAGATTATATCCAGTGTGTACCTACAGGTCATAGTTTAGGACAGATTATATCCAGAGTGTACCTACAGGTCATAGTTTAGGACAGATTATATCCAGTGTGTACCTACAGGTCATAGTTTAGGACAGATTATATCCAGTGTGTACCTACAGGTCATAGTTTAGGACAGATTATATCCAGTGTGTGTACCTACAGGTCATAGTTTAGGACAGATTATATCCAGTGTGTACCTACAGGTCATAGTTTAGGACAGATTATATCCAGTGTGTACCTACAGGTCATAGTTTAGGACAGATTATATCCAGTGTGTACCTACAGGTCATAGTTTAGGACAGATTATATCCAGTGTGTACCTACAGGTCATAGATTAGGACAGATTATATCCAGAGTGTGTACCTACAGGTCGTAGTTTAGGAGAGATTATATCCAGTGTGTACCTACAGGTCCTAGTTTAGGACAGATTATATCCAGAGTGTGTACCTACAGGTCCTAGTTTAGGACAGATTATATCCAGAGTGTGTACCTACAGGTCGTAGTTTAGGACAGATTATATCCAGTGTGTACCTACAGGTCCTAGTTTAGGACAGATTATATCCAGTGTGTACCTACAGGTCCTAGTTTAGGACAGATTATATCCAGAGTGTACCTACAGGTCATAGTTTAGGACAGATTATATCCAGTGTGTACCTACAGGTCATAGTTTAGGACAGATGGTATATATCCAGTGTGTACCTACAGGTCATAGTTTAGGACAGATTATATCCAGTGTGTACCTACAGGTCATAGTTTAGGACAGATTATATCCAGTGTGTACCTACAGGTCATAGTTTAGGACAGATTATATCCAGAGTGTGTACCTACAGGTCATAGTTTAGGACAGATGGTATATATCCAGTGTGTACCTACAGGTCATAGTTTAGGACAGATTATATCCAGTGTGTACCTACAGGTCCTAGTTTAGGACAGATTATATCCAGAGTGTACCTACAGGTCATAGATTAGGACAGATTATATCCAGAGTGTACCTACAGGTCATAGATTAGGACAGATTATATCCAGTGTGTACCTACAGGTCATAGTTTAGGACAGATTATATCCAGTGTGTACCTACAGGTCATAGTTTAGGACAGATTATATCCAGTGTGTACCTACAGGTCATAGTTTAGGACAGATTATATCCAGTGTGTACCTACAGGTCATAGATTAGGACAGATTATATCCAGAGTGTACCTACAGGTCATAGATTAGGACAGATTATATCCAGAGTGTACCTACAGGTCATAGTTTAGGACAGATTATATCCAGTGTGTACCTACAGGTCATAGTTTAGGACAGATTATATCCAGTGTGTACCTACAGGTCATAGTTTAGGACAGATTATATCCAGTGTGTACCTACAGGTCATAGATTAGGACAGATTATATCCAGTGTGTACCTACAGGTCATAGATTAGGACAGATTATATCCAGAGTGTACCTACAGGTCATAGATTAGGACAGATTATATCCAGTGTGTACCTACAGGTCATAGTTTAGGACAGATTATATCCAGTGTGTACCTACAGGTCATAGATTAGGACAGATTATATCCAGTGTGTACCTACAGGTCATAGTTTAGGACAGATTATATCCAGTGTGTACCTACAGGTCATAGTTTAGGACAGATTATATCCAGTGTGTACCTACAGGTCATAGATTAGGACAGATTATATCCAGAGTGTACCTACAGGTCATAGTTTAGGACAGATTATATCCAGTGTGTACCTACAGGTCATAGTTTAGGACAGATTATATCCAGTGTGTACCTACAGGTCATAGTTTAGGACAGATTATATCCAGTGTGTACCTACAGGTCGCAGTTTAGGACAGATTATATCCAGTGTGTACCTACAGGTCATAGATTAGGACAGATTATATCCAGAGTGTACCTACAGGTCATAGATTAGGACAGATTATATCCAGAGTGTACCTACAGGTCATAGTTTAGGACAGATTATATCCAGTGTGTACCTACAGGTCATAGTTTAGGACAGATTATATCCAGTGTGTACCTACAGGTCATAGTTTAGGACAGATTATATCCAGAGTGTACCTACAGGTCATAGATTAGGACAGATTATATCCAGAGTGTGTACCTACAGGTCATAGATTAGGACAGATTATATCCAGTGTGTACCTACAGGTCATAGTTTAGGACAGATTATATCCAGAGTGTGTACCTACAGGTCATAGATTAGGACAGATTATATCCCGTGTGTACCTACAGGTCATAGTTTAGGACAGATTATATCCAGTGTGTACCTACAGGTCATAGTTTAGGACAGATTATATCCAGAGTGTACCTACAGGTCATAGATTAGGACAGATTATATCCAGAGTGTGTACCTACAGGTCATAGATTAGGACAGATTATATCCAGTGTGTACCTACAGGTCATAGTTTAGGACAGATTATATCCAGTGTGTACCTACAGGTCATAGTTTAGGACAGATTATATCCAGAGTGTACCTACAGGTCATAGTTTAGGACAGATTATATCCAGTGTGTACCTACAGGTCATAGTTTAGGACAGATTATATCCAGTGTGTACCTACAGGTCATAGTTTAGGACAGATTATATCCAGTGTGTACCTACAGGTCATAGATTAGGACAGATTATATCCAGTGTGTACCTACAGGTCATAGTTTAGGACAGATTATATCCAGTGTGTACCTACAGGTCGTAGTTTAGGACAGATTATATCCAGTGTGTACCTACAGGTCATAGATTAGGACAGATTATATCCAGTGTGTACCTACAGGTCATAGTTTAGGACAGATTATATCCAGTGTGTACCTACAGGTCATAGTTTAGGACAGATTATATCCAGTGTGTACCTACAGGTCATAGATTAGGACAGATTATATCCACTGTGTACCTACAGGTCGTAGTTTAGGACAGATTATATCCAGTGTGTACCTACAGGTCGTAATTTAGGACAGATGATATCCAGCAGGAGAGACAGGATGTCCAGACTGAGACTGAGCTCACTGACTCTGGTCCTGATGCATGCTGGGACGTCAGACAACATGGCCGCCAGAGCGTTCCTGCTGGCCGTGGTCTTAGTTAGAGCCTGAGAGAGAGAGAGAGAGAGAAGGGGATGACATGTTATTCTGGCTGAAATAACAACAACAGCTTCCACAACACAACCCCGACGAACACTACATTATATCTCAACCCAGGCTCTGGTCTGTGTGTACCTCGTACTGGCTGTGGGGGTAGTTGATGCGGGGGACGTGTGTGTGAGCAAACAGGAAGTGGAAAGCTACGGGGAGGAAGGGCTGGTATCGCAGCAGAGAGAAGTTCTGCCCTTGCAGCATGGCCTGGGTCAACCCGTCTGAGAAACCCAGCCAATCCAGAGCCTGACACACTCCGCCCAGACTGGGGTCCTTCACACGCATGGACAGGAAGTTATCATAGAGACCCTGGGAGGGAGAGAGAGAGGACAGGAAGTTATCATAGAGACCCTGGGAGGGAGAGAGAGAGGACAGGAAGTTATCATAGAGACCCTGGGAGGGAGAGAGAGAGGACAGGAAGTTATCATAGAGACCCTGGGAGGGAGAGAGAGAGGACAGGAAGTTATCATAGAGACCCTGGGAGGGAGAGAGAGAGGACAGGAAGTTATCATAGAGACCCTGGTGGGAAAATAAAAGAGTGAGAGAGACAGAGAGAGAGAGACATGGAGGAGGGGGAGAGAGAGAGAGAGAGAGAGAGAGAGAGAGAGAGAGAGAGAGAGAGAGAGAGGGATATGGAGGGGGAGAGAGAGAGAGAGAGAGAGAGAGAGAGAGAGAGAGAGAGAGAGGGAGATGGAGGGGGAGAGCGAGAGAGAGAGAGAGAGAGAGAGAGAGGGAGATGAAGGGGGAGAGCGAGAGAGAGAGAGAGAGACATGGAGGAGGAGGGGGAGAGAGAGAGAGAGAGAGAGAGAGAGAGAGAGAGAGAGAGAGAGAGAGAGAGAGAGAGAGAGAGAGAGAGGGAGATGGAGGGGGAGAGAGAGAGAGAGAGAGAGAGAGAGAGAGAGAGAGAGAGAGAGAGAGAGAGAGAGAGAGAGAGAGAGAGAGAGAGAGAGAGAGAGAGAGAGAGAGAGAGAGAGAGAGAGAGAGAGAGATTAATAAGAGGTTGAGTCCCTATAGCAACATATTCTCTGATTAGATGTTCTATTTCTCCATTTAACATGTAATCTGGATCACATCTACAAGGATATACATTCTCCAGACTCCAGCTCCTCCACACACTGGGTGTGTAGAGATGGGAGTCTACAAGGATATACATTCTCCAGACTCCAGCTCCTTCACATACTGGGTGTGTGGTGTGTAGAGTTGGGCGATGTCAACCTTTGTCCTATCGTGATTATGTTACCCACAAAGCATTGGAACAGGCTGTCTGACTGTAGTGAGTTAGGTTATAGGACTACATCATGATGGACCAGTGACTGGGGAACAGGCTGTCTGACTGTAGTGAGTTAGGTTATAGGACTACATCATGATGGACCAGTGACTGGGGAACAGGCTGTCTGACTGTAGTGAGTTAGGTTATAGGACTACATCATGATGGACCAGTGACTGGGGAACAGGCTGTCTGACTGTAGTGAGTTAGGTTATAGGACTACATCATGATGGACCAGTGACTGGGGAACAGGCTGTCTGACTGTAGTGACTTAGGTTATAGGACTACATCATGATGGACCAGTGACTGGGGAACAGGCTGTCTGACTGTAGTGAGTTAGGTTATAGGACTACATCATGATGGACCAGTGACTGGGGAACAGGCTGTCTGACTGTAGTGAGTTAGGTTATAGGACTACATCATGATGGACCAGTGACTGGGGAACAGGCTGTCTGACTGTAGTGAGTTAGGTTATAGGACTACATCATGGTGGACCAGTGACTGTCTGATGGGGAACAGGCTGTCTGACTGTAGTGAGTTAGGTTATAGGACTACATCATGATGGACCAGTGACTGGGGAACAGGCTGTCTGACTGTAGTGAGTTAGGTTATAGGACTACATCATGATGGACCAGTGACTGTCTGATGGGGAACAGGCTGTCTGACTGTAGTGAGTTAGGTTATAGGACTACATCATGATGGACCAGTGACTGGGGAACAGGCTGTCTGACTGTAGTGAGTTAGGTTATAGGACTACATCATGATGGACCAGTGACTGTCTGATCGAGAACAGGCTGTCTGACTGTAGTGAGTTAGGTTATAGGACTACATCATGATGGACCAGTGACTGGGGAACAGGCTGTCTGACTGTAGTGAGTTAGGTTATAGGACTACATCATGATGGACCAGTGACTGGGGAACAGGCTGTCTGACTGTAGTGAGTTAGGTTATAGGACTACATCATGATGGACCAGTGACTGGGGAACAGGCTGTCTGACTGTAGTGAGTTAGGTTATAGGACTACATCATGATGGACCAGTGACTGGGGAACAGGCTGTCTGACTGTAGTGAGTTAGGTTATAGGACTACATCATGATGGACCAGTGACTGTCTGATGGGGAACAGGCTGTCTGACTGTAGTGAGTTAGGTTATAGGACTACATCATGATGGACCAGTAACTGTCTGATGGGGAACAGGCTGTCTGACTGTAGTGAGTTAGGTTATAGGACTACATCATGATGGACCAGTGACTGGGGAACAGGCTGTCTGACTGTAGTGAGTTAGGTTATAGGACTACATCATGATGGACCAGTGACTGTCTGATGGGGAACAGGCTGTCTGACTGTAGTGAGTTAGGTTATAGGACTACATCATGATGGACCAGTGACTGGGGAACAGGCTGTCTGACTGTAGTGAGTTAGGTTATAGGACTACATCATGATGGACCAGTGACTGTCTGATGGGGAACAGGCTGTCTGACTGTAGTGAGATAGGTTATAGGACTACATCATGATGGACCAGTAACTGTCTGATGGGGAACAGGCTGTCTGACTGTAGTGAGTTAGGTTATAGGACTACATCATGATGGACCAGTGACTGGGGAACAGGCTGTCTGACTGTAGTGAGTTAGGTTATAGGACTACATCATGATGGACCAGTGACTGTCTGATGGGGAACAGGCTGTCTGACTGTAGTGAGTTAGGTTATAGGACTACATCATGGTGGACCAGTGACTGAGGAACAGGCTGTCTGTCTGTAGTGAGTTAGGTTATAGGACTACATCATGATGGACCAGTGACTGTCTGATGGGGAACAGGCTGTCTGACTGTAGTGAGTTAGGTTATAGGACTACATCATGATGGACCAGTGACTGGGGAACAGGCTGTCTGACTGTAGTGAGTTAGGTTATAGGACTACATCATGATGGACCAGTGACTGGGGAACAGGCTGTCTGACTGTAGTGAGTTAGGTTATAGGACTACATCATGGTGGACCAGTGACTGTCTGATGGGGAACAGGCTGTCTGACTGTAGTGAGTTAGGTTATAGGACTACATCATGATGGACCAGTGACTGGGGAACAGGCTGTCTGACTGTAGTGAGTTAGGTTATAGGACTACATCATGATGGACCAGTGACTGTCTGATGGGGCCAATTGTGCGCCGCCCATGAGTCTCCCGGTCGCGGCCTGCTGCGACAGAGCCTGGATTCGAACCAGGATCTCTAGTGGCACAGTTAGCACTGCGATGCAGTGCCTTAGACCACTGCGCCACTCACTGGTGTGAGTCATCCTGGATAGACTATAGTAATAACCCTAGTGGTGTGAGTCATCCTGGATAGACTATAGTAATAACCCTAGTGGTGTGAGTCATCCCGGATAGACTATAGTAATAACCCTAGTGGTGTGAGTCATCCTGGATAGACTATAGTAATAACCCTAGTGGTGCGAGTCATCCCGGATAGACTATAGTAATAACCCTAGTGGTGCGAGTCATCCCGGATAGACTATAGTAATAACCCTAGTGGTGCGAGTCATCCTGGATAGACTATAGTAATAACCCTAGTGGTGCGAGTCATCCCGGATAGACTATAGTAATAACCCTAGTGGTTATTACTATAGTGGGGAACAGGCTGTCTGACTGTAGTGAGTTAGGTTATAGGACTACATCATGATGGACCAGTGACTGGGGAACAGGCTGTCTGACTGTAGTGAGTTAGGTTATAGGACTACATCATGATGGACCAGTGACTGGGGAACAGGCTGTCTGACTGTAGTGAGTAAGGTTATAGGACTACATCATGATGGACCAGTGACTGGGGAACAGGCTGTCTGACTGTAGTGAGTTAGGTTATAGGACTACATCATGGTGGACCAGTGACTGGGGAACAGGCTGTCTGACTGTAGTGAGTTAGGTTATAGGACTACATCATGGTGGACCAGTGACTGGGGAACAGGCTGTCTGACTGTAGTGAGTTAGGTTATAGGACTACATCATGGTGGACCAGTGACTGGGGAACAGGCTGTCTGACTGTAGTGAGTTAGGTTATAGGACTACATCATGATGGACCAGTGACTGGGGAACAGGCTGTCTGACTGTAGTGAGTTAGGTTATAGGACTACATCATGATGGACCAGTGACTGGGGAACAGGCTGTCTGACTGTAGTGAGTTAGGTTATAGGACTACATCATGATGGACCAGTGACTGTCTGATGAGGAACAGGCTGTCTGACTGTAGTGAGTTAGGTTATAGGACCCTAGTGGTGTTAGTCATCCTGGATAGACTATAGTAATAACCCTAGTGGTTATTACTATAGTGGGGAACAGGCTGTCTGACTGTAGTGAGTTAGGTTATAGGACTACATCATGATGGACCAGTGACTGGGGAACAGGCTGTCTGACTGTAGTGAGTTAGGTTATAGGACTACATCATGATGGACCAGTGACTGGGGAACAGGCTGTCTGACTGTAGTGAGTTAGGTTATAGGACTACATCATGATGGACCAGTGACTGGGGAACAGGCTGTCTGACTGTAGTGAGTTAGGTTATAGGACTACATCATGATGGACCAGTGACTGGGGAACAGGCTGTCTGACTGTAGTGAGTTAGGTTATAGGACTACATCATGATGGACCAGTGACTGTCTGATGAGGAACAGGCTGTCTGACTGTAGTGAGTTAGGTTATAGGACCCTAGTGGTGTTAGTCATCCTGGATAGACTATAGTAATAACCCTAGTGGTGTGAGTCATCCTGGATAGACTATAGTAATAACCCTAGTGGTGTGAGTCATCCTGGATAGACTATAGTAATAACCCTAGTGGTGTGAGTCATCCCGGATAGACTATAGTAATAACCCTAGTGGTGTGAGTCATCCTGGATAGACTATAGTAATAACCCTAGTGGTGCGAGTCATCCTGGATAGACTATAGTAATAACCCTAGTGGTGCGAGTCATCCTGGATAGACTATAGTAATAACCCTAGTGGTGTGAGTCATCCTGGATAGACTATAGTAATAACCCTAGTGGTGTGAGTCATCCTGGATAGACTATAGTAATAACCCTAGTGGTGTGAGTCATCCTGGATAGACTATAGTAATAACCCTAGTGGTGTGAGTCATCCCGGATAGACTATAGTAATAACCCTAGTGGTGTGAGTCATCCTGGATAGACTATAGTAATAACCCTAGTGGTGTGAGTCATCCCGGATAGACTATAGTAATAACCCTAGTGGTGTGAGTCATCCCGGATAGACTATAGTAATAACCCTAGTGGTGCGAGTCATCCCGGATAGACTATAGTAATAACCCTAGTGGTGTGAGTCATCCTGGATAGACTATAGTAATAACCCTAGTGCTGTGAGTCATCCTGGATAGACTATAGTAATAACCCTAGTGGTGTGAGTCATCCCGGATAGACTATAGTAATAACCCTAGTGGTGTGAGTCATCCCGGATAGACTATAGTAATAACCCTAGTGGTGTGAGTCATCCTGGATAGACTATAGTAATAACCCTAGTGGTGTGAGTCATCCTGGATAGACTATAGTAATAACCCTAGTGGTGTGAGTCATCCTGGATAGACTATAGTAATAACCCTAGTGGTGCGAGTCATCCCGGATAGACTATAGTAATAAGCCCTAGTGGTGTGAGTCATCCTGGATAGACTATAGTAATAACCCTAGTGGTGTGAGTCATCCTGGATAGACTATAGTAATAACCCTAGTGGTGTGAGTCATCCTGGATAGACTATAGTAATAACCCTAGTGGTGTGAGTCATCCCGGATAGACTATAGTAATAACCCTAGTGGTGCGAGTCATCCCGGATAGACTATAGTAATAACCCTAGTGGTGCGAGTCATCCCGGATAGACTATAGTAATAACCCTAGTGGTGTGAGTCATCCTGGATAGACTATAGTAATAACCCTAGTGGTGCGAGTCATCCGGATAGACTATAGTAATAACCCTAGTGGTGCGAGTCATCCTGGATAGACTATAGTAATAACCCTAGTGGTGTGAGTCATCCTGGATAGACTATAGTAATAACCCTAGTGGTGTGAGTCATCCTGGATAGACTATAGTAATAACCCTAGTGGTGTGAGTCATCCTGGATAGACTATAGTAATAACCCTAGTGGTGTGAGTCATCCTGGATAGACTATAGTAATAACCCTAGTGGTGTGAGTCATCCTGGATAGACTATAGTAATAACCCTAGTGGTGTGAGTCATCCTGGATAGACTATAGTAATAACCCTAGTGGTGTGAGTCATCCTGGATAGACTATAGTAATAACCCTAGTGGTGTGAGTCATCCTGGATAGACTATAGTAATAACCCTAGTGGTGTGAGTCATCCTGGATAGACTATAGTAATAACCCTAGTGGTGTGAGTCATCCTGGATAGACTATAGTAATAACCCTAGTGGTGCGAGTCATCCCGGATAGACTATAGTAATAACCCTAGTGGTGTGAGTCATCCTGGATAGACTATAGTAATAACCCTAGTGGTGTGAGTCATCCTGGATAGACTATAGTAATAACCCTAGTGGTGTGAGTCATCCTGGATAGACTATAGTAATAACCCTAGTGGTGTGAGTCATCCTGGATAGACTATAGTAATAACCCTAGTGGTGTGAGTCATCCTGGATAGACTATAGTAATAACCCTAGTGGTGTGAGTCATCCTGGATAGACTATAGTAATAACCCTAGTGGTGTGAGTCATCCTGGATAGACTATAGTAATAACCCTAGTGGTGTGAGTCATCCTGGATAGACTATAGTAATAACCCTAGTGGTGTGAGTCATCCTGGATAGACTATAGTAATAACCCTAGTGGTGTGAGTCATCCTGGATAGACTATAGTAATAACCCTAGTGGTGTGAGTCATCCTGGATAGACTATAGTAATAACCCTAGTGGTGTGAGTCATCCTGGATAGACTATAGTAATAACCCTAGTGGTGTGAGTCATCCTGGATAGACTATAGTAATAACCCTAGTGGTGTGAGTCATCCTGGATAGACTATAGTAATAACCCTAGTGGTGTGTGTGTGTGGGACTGTGTGTTACCTGTGTGAGTTTGTCGTACTCTCCGGTGGATGAGGCCAGGTGAAGGATGTGCTGCAGTCTCTGGGCCCCGCCTCCTTCTCTAAGCCCCTCTTCCAGCTCCTCGCCCACACGCTTCCTACAACACCCAAATATGGTCAATCAGGAAGACACCAAATACGGTCAATCAGGAAGACGCCAAATACGGTCAAATCAGGAAGACGCCAAATAAGGTCAAATCAGGAAGACGCCAAATACGGTCAAATCAGGAAGACACCAAATACGGTCAATCAGGAAGACTCCAAATACGGTCAATCAGGAAGACACCAAATACGGTCAAATCAGGAAGACGCCAAATACGGTCAATCAGGAAGACACAAAATACGGTCAATCAGGAAGACCCCAAATACGGTCAATCAGGAAGACACGAAATACGGTCAATCAGGAAGACCCCAAATACGGTCAATCAGAAAGACCCCAAATACGGTCAATCAGAAAGACACCAAATACGGTCAATCAGGAAGACGCCAAATACGGTCAATCAGGAAGACTCCAAATACAGTCAATCAGGAAGACGCCAAATACGGTCAATCAGGAAGACACCAAATACGGTCAATCAGGAAGACACCAAATACGGTCAATCAAGAAGACGCCAAATACGGTCAATCAGGAAGACACCAAATACGGTCAATCAAGAAGACGCCAAATACGGTCAATCAGGAAGACCCCAAATACGGTCAATCAGGAAGACCCCAAATACGGTCAATCAGGAAGACACCAAATACGGTCAATCAGGAAGACACCAAATACGGTCAATCAGGAAGACACCAAATACGGTCAATCAGGAAGACACCAAATATGGTCAATCAGGAAGACACCAAATATGGTCAATCAGGAAGACGCCAAATACGGTCAATCAGGAAGACACCTAATATACTATAGGGTTAGTTTAGCCTTAAAACATTTAAGGAGTGGAATGTAATCGTTCCAGTCAGTATGGTTCTCCTCCCACAGGAAGGTTAAAGGTCATGAACAGACAGTATGGTTCTCCTCCCACAGGAAGGTTAAAGGTCATGAACAGACAGTATGGTTCTCCTTCCACAGGAAGGTTAAAGGTCCTGAACAGACAGTATGGTTCTCCTCCCACAGGAAGGTTAAAGGTCATGAACAGACAGTATGGTTCTCCTACCACAGGAAGGTTAAAGGTCATGAACAGACAGTATGGTTCTCCTCCCACAGGAAGGTTAAAGGTCCTGAACAGACAGTATGGTTCTCCTACCACAGGAAGGTTAAAGGTCATGAACAGACAGTATGGTTCTCCTCCCACAGGAAGGTTAAAGGTCCTGAACAGACAGTATGGTTCTCCTACCACAGGAAGGTTAAAGGTCATGAACAGACAGTATGGTTCTCCTCCCACAGGAAGGTTAAAGGTCCTGAACAGACAGTATGGTTCTCCTCCCACAGGAAGGTTAAAGGTCCTGAACAGACAGTATGTTTCTCCTCCCACAGGAAGGTTAAAGGTCCTGAACAGTCAGTATGGTTCTCCTTCCACAGGAAGGTTAAAGGTCATGAACAGACAGTATGGTTCTCCTTCCACAGGAAGGTTAAAGGTCATGAACAGACAGTATGGTTCTCCTACCACAGGAAGGTTAAAGGTCCTGAACAGACAGTATGGTTCTCCTTCCACAGGAAGGTTAAAGGTCATGAACAGACAGTATGGTTCTCCTACCACAGGAAGGTTAAAGGTCCTGAACAGACAGTATGGTTCTCCTCCCACAGGAAGGTTAAAGGTCCTGAACAGACAGTATGGTTCTCCTCCCACAGGAAGGTTAAAGGTCCTGAACAGTCAGTATGGTTCTCCTCCCACAGGAAGGTTAAAGGTCATGAACAGACAGTATGGTTCTCCTACCACAGGAAGGTTAAAGGTCATGAACAGACAGTATGGTTCTCCTACCACAGGAAGGTTAAAGGTCATGAACAGACAGTATGGTTCTCCTTCCACAGGAAGGTTAAAGGTCCTGAACAGACAGTATGGTTCTCCTTCCACAGGAAGGTTAAAGGTCATGAACAGACAGTATGGTTCTCCTACCACAGGAAGGTTAAAGGTCATGAACAGACAGTATGGTTCTCCTACCACAGGAAGGTTAAAGGTCCTGAACAGACAGTATGGTTCTCCTTCCACAGGAAGGTTAAAGGTCCTGAACAGACAATATGGTTCTCCTCCCACAGGAAGGTTAAAGGTCCTGAACAGACAGTATGGTTCTCCTACCACAGGAAGGTTAAAGGTCCTGAACAGACAGTATGGTTCTCCTTCCACAGGAAGGTTAAAGGTCATGAACAGACAGTATGGTTCTCCTACCACAGGAAGGTTAAAGGTCATGAACAGACAGTATGGTTCTCCTCCCACAGGAAGGTTAAAGGTCCTGAACAGACAGTATGGTTCTCCTACCACAGGAAGGTTAAAGGTCATGAACAGACAGTATGGTTCTCCTACCACAGGAAGGTTAAAGGTCCTGAACAGACAGTATGGTTCTCCTCCCACAGGAAGGTTAAAGGTCCTGAACAGACAGTATGGTTCTCCTACCACAGGAAGGTTAAAGGTCATGAACAGACAGTATGGTTCTCCTTCCACAGGAAGGTTAAAGGTCATGAACAGACAGTATGGTTCTCCTACCACAGGAAGGTTAAAGGTCATGAACAGACAGTATGGTTCTCCTACCACAGGAAGGTTAAAGGTCCTGAACAGTCATTCTGATAAGTACTTTTTCCTCTAACTACCAGGAAGTTTGAAGAGATGGGCTGAGTGGACGGGGAGCTTATATTCATGAGCTCACCTTGACTGACAGCTCTTAGAAAACGTCAGTGGGCAGCGATGCAGTAAAATCATCAAGCTAATTTGGTGACGCACAAAGCAACTGAAACATTGGAAATGTTCTCCATCTCCCGTTAGCTATGTCTCTTGTGATGCGGTAAAAACAGCAGCAGTGGCAGATGTGTTGACATGACAACTGCCTCAGAGTTGGAAGATCTCTTGCCAGAGGTTAGTTCGCTAGTGACTAGTTAGTTAGTTAGTTATGGTTAGTAACAGTATAGTTTGTTATAATACCATTTGATGCGTGGCAGTTGGAAGATCTCTTGCCAGAGGTTAGTTCGTTAGTGACTAGTTAGCTAGTTATGGTTAGTAACAGTATAGTTTGTTATAATACCGTTTGATGCGTGGCAGTTGGAAGATCTCTTGCCAGAGGTTAGTTCGTTAGTGACTAGTTAGTTAGTTAGTTAGTTAGTTAGTTATGGTTAATAATAGTATAGTTTGTTATAATACCGTTTGATGCGTGGCAGTTGGAAGATCTCATGCCAGAGGTTAGTTCGTTAGTGACTAGTTAGTTAGTTAGTTATGGTTAATAATAGTATAGTTTGTTATAATACCGTTTGATGCGTGGCAGTTGGAAGATCTCATGCCAGAGGTTAGTTCGTTAGTGACTAGTTAGTTAGTTATGGTTAGTAATAGTATAGTTTGTTATAATACCGTTTGATGCGTGGCAGTTGGAAGATCTCTTGCCAGAGGTTAGTTCGTTAGTGACTAGTTAGTTAGTTATGGTTAGTAATAGTATAGTTTGTTATAATACCGTTTGATGCGTGGCAGTTGGAAGATCTCTTGCCAGAGGTTAGTTCGTTAGTGACTAGTTAGTTAGTTATGGTTAGTAATAGTATAGTTTGTTATAATACCGTTTGATGTGTGGCAGTTGGAAGATCTCTTGCCAGAGGTTAGTTCGTTAGTGACTAGTTAGTTAGTTAGTTATGGTTAGTAATAGTATAGTTTGTTATAATACCGTTTGATGTGTGGCAGTTGGAAGATCTCTTGCCAGAGGTTAGTTCGTTAGCGACTAGTTAGTTAGTTAGTTATGGTTAGTAACAGTATAGTTTGTTATAATACCGTTTGATGCGTGGCAGTTGGAAGATCTCTTGCCAGAGGTTAGTTCGTTAGTGACTAGTTAGTTAGTTATGGTTAGTAACAGTATAGTTTGTTATAATACCGTTTGATGCGTGGCAGTTGGAAGATCTCTTGCCAGAGGTTAGTTCGTTAGTGACTAGTTAGTTAGTTATGGTTAGTAATAGTATAGTTTGTTATAATACCGTTTGATGCGTGGCAGTTGGAAGATCTCTTGCCAGAGGTTAGTTAGTTAGTGACTAGTTAGTTAGTTATGGTTAGTAACAGTATAGTTTGTTATAATACCGTTTGATGCGTGGCAGTTGGAAGATCTCTTGCCAGAGGTTAGTTCGTTAGTGACTAGTTAGTTAGTTATGGTTAGTAATAGTATAGTTTGTTATAATACCGTTTGATGCGTGGCAGTTGGAAGATCTCTTGCCAGAGGTTAGTTAGTTAGTGACTAGTTAGTTAGTTATGGTTAGTAACAGTATAGTTTGTTATAATACCGTTTTATGCGTGGCAGTTGGAAGATCTCTTGCCAGAGGTTAGTTAGTTAGTGACTAGTTAGTTAGTTAGTTAGTTATGGTTAGTAACAGTATAGTTTGTTATAATACCGTTTGATGCGTGGCAGTTGGAAGATCTCTTGCCAGAGGTTAGTTAGTTAGTGACTAGTTAGTTAGTTATGGTTAGTAATAGTATAGTTAGTTATAATACCGTTTGATGCGTGGCAGTTGGAAGATCTCTTGCCAGAGGTTGAACAGCCCTTTATTCTGATCCTTCTGGCCAATCCTCATGGACTGGACCGACTGCACATCCAGCTGCCTCTTACCTCGACTGTGGAGGAACTAGACACAACACACACCTTAACACACGTCAACACAACACACACCTTAACACACACCTTAACACACGTCAACACAACACACACCTTAACACACGTCAACACAACACACACCTTAACACACGTCAACACAACACACACCTTAACACACGTCAACACAACACACACCTTAACACACGTCAACACAACACACACCTTAACACACGTCAACACAACACACACCTTAACACACGTCAACACAAAACATACACACATACATTAACACGTCTAGCTGTCTCTTCCCTCTACCAATTGTATTTATTATGGATCCCCATTAGTTCCTGTCAAGGCAGCAGCTAATCTTCCTGGGGTTTATTATGGATCCCCATTAGCTCCTGTCAAGGCAGCAGCTACTCTTCCTGGGGTTTATTATGGATCCCCATTAGTTCCTGCCAAGGCAGCAGCTACTCTTCCTGGGGTTTATTATGGATCCCCGTTAGTTCCTGCCAAGGCAGCAGCTACTCTTCCTGGGGTTTATTATGGGTCCCCATTAGTTCCTGTCAAGGCAGCAGCTACTCTTCCTGGGGTTTATTATGGATCCCCATTAGTTCCTGCCAAGGCAGCAGCTACTCTTCCTGGGGTTTATTATGGATCCCCATTAGTTCCTGCCAAGGCAGCAGCTACTCTTCCTGGGGTTTATTATGGATCCCCATTAGTTCCTGCCAAGGCAGCAGCTACTCTTCCTGGGGTTTAATACTTCCTGCCAGTGGTGGAAAAAGTACCAAATTGTCATACTTCAGTAAAAAGTAAAGATACCTTAATAGAAAATGACTCAAGTAAAAGTGAAAGTCACCCAATAACGGTCATAAGCATTCCATCCATAGAGTCTGTCAGTTTCTAGATCTGTTGACGATCAACTTTTTGTGCAGCAGCAACCACAGCCTCCCGGACACTGGTCAGAGGGGTGTACTGTTTTCCTTTACCGTAACTCGACCGTTTTAGAAGGGACCACAAGTTCTCAATAGGGTTTAGGTCAGGTGAGGAAGGGGGCCATGTCATTATTCGTTCATCTTTAAGGCCTTTACTGGCTAGCCACGCAGTGGAGTACTTCGATGCATGCGATGGAGCATTGTCCTGCATAAAAATCATGGTCTTCTTGAAAGATGCAGACTTTTTCCTGTACCAGTGCTTGAAGAAAGTGTCTTCTAAAAACTGGCAGTAGGTTTGGGAGTTGAGTTTGAGTCCATCTTCAACCCGAAAAGGTCCAACTAGCTCATCTTTAATAATACCAGCCCATACAAGTACCCCACCTCCACCTTGCTGGCGTCTGAGTCGAAGTGGAGCTCCGTGCTCGTTACTGATCCAGCCACGGGCCCAACTATCTGGTCCGTCAAGAGTCACTCTCATCTCATCAGTCCATAAAACCTTTGAAAAATCTGTCTTCAGATATTTCTTGGCCCAGTCTTGACGTTTCAACTTATGTGTCTTGTTCAGTGGTGGTCGGGTTTCAGCCTTCCTTACCTTGGCCCTGTCTCTGAGCACTGAACACCTTGTACTTCTGGGCACTCCAGGTAGGTTGCAGTTCTGGAATATGACAGCACTGGAGGATAATGGGTTCCTGGTAGCTTCACGTCTGATTCTTCTCAAATTTTGGGCAGTTAATTTGCATCTTTTTTTTCTCAACACGGTTCTTGCGACCATGTTGACTATTTGCAACAAAACGTTTGATGGTTCTGTGATCACGCCCCAATATCTTTGCAATTTCAAGAGTGCTGCATCCCTCTGAAATACTTTTTACAATTTTTGACTTTTCAGAGTCAGTTAAATCTATTTTTTGGCCCATTTTGCCTGAGGAAAAGAAGCTGCCTAATAATTATACACACCTTGATATAGGGTGTTGATCTCCTTAGGCCACACCCTCCCTCATTACGCAAATACACATCACCTGATATGCTTAAATCCAATAAGCATTCCAGTTTATACAGCTAGGAGTTGGGAAATATGCATAATAATGATGATATGGTCAAAATACTGACTTGCCTAATAATTGTACACATAGTGTAGTAAAGATTGAAAAAAGTAAGGGTCCTAGACAGCTGCCCTGGGGAATGCCTGATTCTACCTGGATTATGTTGGAGAGGCGACCATTAAAGAACACTCTCGGTGTTCTGTTAGACAGGTAACTCTTGATGTCACGATATAGCAGGGGGTGTAAAGCCATAACATACAGTATAGCAGGGGGAGTAGAGCCATAACATACAGTATAGCAGGGGGGTGTAGAGCCATAACATACAGTATAGCAGGGGGTGTAGAGCCATAACATACAGTATAGCAGGGGGTGTAGAGCCATAACATACAGTATAGCAGGGGGTGTAGAGCCATAACATACAGTATAGCAGGGGGTGTAGAGCCATAACATACAGTATAGCAGGGGGTGTAGAGCCATAACATACAGTATAGCAGGGGGTGTAGAGCCATAACATACAGTATAGCAGGGGGTGTAGAGCCATAACATACAGTATAGCAGGGGGTGTAAAGCCATAACATACAGTATAGCAGGGGGTGTAGAGCCATAACATACAGTATAGCAGGGGGTGTAGAGCCATAACATACAGTATAGCAGGGGGTGTAGAGCCATAACATACAGTATAGCAGGGGGTGTAGAGCCATAACATACAGTATAGCAGGGGGTGTAGAGCCATAACATACAGTATAGCAGGGGGTGTAAAGCCATAACATACAGTATAGCAGGGGGTGTAGAGCCATAACATACAGTATAGCAGGGGGTGTAGAGCCATAACATACAGTATAGCAGGGGGTGTAGAGCCATAACATACAGTATAGCAGGGGGTGTAGAGCCATAACATACAGTATAGCAGGGGGTGTAGAGCCATAACATACAGTATAGCAGGGGGTGTAAAGCCATAACATACAGTATAGCAGGGGGTGTAGAGCCATAACATACAGTATAGCAGGGGGTGTAAAGCCATAACATACAGTATAGCAGGGGGTGTAAAGCCATAACATACAGTATAGCAGGGGGTGTAAAGCCATAACATACAGTATAGCAGGGGGTGTAAAGCCATAACATACAGTATAGCAGGGGGTGTAAAGCCATAACATACAGTATAGCAGGGGGTGTAAAGCCATAACACATACGTTTTTCCAGCAGCAGATTATGATCGATAATGTCAAAAGCTGCACTGAAGTCTAACAAAACAGCCCCCACAATCTTTTAATCATCAATTTCTCTCAGCCAATCATCAGTCATTTAATTTGTGTCAGTGCTGTGCTTGTTGAGTGTCCTTCTCTATTAGCGTGCTGAAAGTTTGTTGTCAATTTGTTTACTTTAAAATAGCATTGTATCTGGTCAAACACAGTTTTTTCCAAAAGGGTTGGTAACAGGCTGATTGGTCGGCTATTTGAGCCAGTAAATGGGGCTTTACTATTCTTAGGTAGGGGAATGACTTTTGCTTCCCTCCAGGCCTGAGGACACACACTTTCTAGTAGGCTTAAATTGAAGATATGGCAAATAGGAGAGGCAAAAATTATCCTCAGTAGTTTCCCATCCAAGTTGTCAGCTGTGTGTTGATGTGTACAGACAGGTGTTCCTCAGGGATCAGTGTTTGGACTCTTGATACTGTTTTAATACCTGGTAGATCTTATAATCTGGAAACACAGTGTGCCATTGGATTGTACCTGCAGTGTGTTTATGCAGGATCTGATGTCGTTGTCCGTCTTCTCACAGAGAGCCATCAGAGTCCCCATGTCAGCCTTCATACCCTGAACCCTGGAGATCTAAAACACACATTAATATAAAGACAACCGTCACGGCTGGTCCCCATGTCAGCCTTCATACCCTGAACCCTGGAGATCTAAAACACACATTAATATAAAGACAACCGTCACGGCTGGTCCCCATGTCAGCCTTCATACCCTGAACCCTGGAGATCTAAAACACACATTAATATAAAGACAACCGTCACGGCTGGTCCCCATGTCAGCCTTCATACCCTGAACCCTGGAGATCTAAAACACACATTAATATAAAGACAACCGTCACGGCTGGTCCCCATGTCAGCCTTCATACCCTGAACCCTGGAGATCTAAAACACACATTAATATAAAGACAACCGTCACGGCTGGTCCCCATGTCAGCCTTCATACCCTGAACCCTGGAGATCTAAAACACACATTAATATAAAGACAACCGTCACGGCTGGTCCCCATGTCAGCCTTCATACCCTGAACCCTGGAGATCTAAAACACACATTAATATAAAGACAACCGTCACGGCTGGTCCCCATGTCAGCCTTCATACCCTGAACCCTGGAGATCTAAAACACACATTAATATAAAGACAACCGTCACGGCTGGTCCCCATGTCAGCCTTCATACCCTGAACCCTGGAGATCTAAAACACACATTAATATAAAGACAACCGTCACGGCTGGTCCCCATGTCAGCCTTCATACCCTGAACCCTGGAGATCTAAAACACACATTAATATAAAGACAACCGTCACGGCTGGTCCCCATGTCAGCCTTCATACCCTGAACCCTGGAGATCTAAAACACACATTAATATAAAGACAACCGTCACGGCTGGTCCCCATGTCAGCCTTCATACCCTGAACCCTGGAGATCTAAAACACACATTAATATAAAGACAACCGTCACGGCTGGTCCCCATGTCAGCCTTCATACCCTGAACCCTGGAGATCTAAAACACACATTAATATAAAGACAACCGTCACGGCTGGTCCCCATGTCAGCCTTCATACCCTGAACCCTGGAGATCTAAAACACACATTAATATAAAGACAACCGTCACGGCTGGTCCCCATGTCAGCCTTCATACCCTGAACCCTGGAGATCTAAAACACACATTAATATAAAGACAACCGTCACGGCTGGTCCCCATGTCAGCCTTCATACCCTGAACCCTGGAGATCTAAAACACACATTAATATAAAGACAACCGTCACGGCTGGTCCCCATGTCAGCCTTCATACCCTGAACCCTGGAGATCTAAAACACACATTAATATAAAGACAACCGTCACGGCTGGTCCCCATGTCAGCCTTCATACCCTGAACCCTGGAGATCTAAAACACACATTAATATAAAGACAACCGTCACGGCTGGTCCCCATGTCAGCCTTCATACCCTGAACCCTGGAGATCTAAAACACACATTAATATAAAGACAACCGTCACGGCTGGTCCCCATGTCAGCCTTCATACCCTGAACCCTGGAGATCTAAAACACACATTAATATAAAGACAACCGTCACGGCTGGTCCCCATGTCAGCCTTCATACCCTGAACCCTGGAGATCTAAAACACACATTAATATAAAGACAACCGTCACGGCTGGTCCCCATGTCAGCCTTCATACCCTGAACCCTGGAGATCTAAACACACATTAATATAAAGACAACCGTCACGGCTGGTCCCCATGTCAGCCTTCATACCCTGAACCCTGGAGATCTAAAACACACATTAATATAAAGACAACCGTCACGGCTGGTCCCCATGTCAGCCTTCATACCCTGAACCCTGGAGATCTAAAACACACATTAATATAAAGACAACCGTCACGGCTGGTCCCCATGTCAGCCTTCATACCCTGAACCCTGGAGATCTAAAACACACATTAATATAAAGACAACCGTCACGGCTGGTCCCCATGTCAGCCTTCATACCCTGAACCCTGGAGATCTAAAACACACATTAATATAAAGACAACCGTCACGGCTGGTCCCCATGTCAGCCTTCATACCCTGAACCCTGGAGATCTAAAACACACATTAATATAAAGACAACCGTCACGGCTGGTCCCCATGTCAGCCTTCATACCCTGAACCCTGGAGATCTAAAACACACATTAATATAAAGACAACCGTCACGGCTGGTCTGACATGTCAGCCTTCATACCCTGAACCCTGGAGATCTAAAACACACATTAATATAAAGACAACCGTCACGGCTGGTCCCCATGTCAGCCTTCATACCCTGAACCCTGGAGATCTAAACACACATTAATATAAAGACAACCGTCACGGCTGGTCCCCATGTCAGCCTTCATACCCTGAACCCTGGAGATCTAAAACACACATTAATATAAAGACAACCGTCACGGCTGGTCCCCATGTCAGCCTTCATACCCTGAACCCTGGAGATCTAAAACACACATTAATATAAAGACAACCGTCACGGCTGGTCCCCATGTCAGCCTTCATACCCTGAACCCTGGAGATCTAAAACACACATTAATATAAAGACAACCGTCACGGCTGGTCCCCATGTCAGCCTTCATACCCTGAACCCTGGAGATCTAAAACACACATTAATATAAAGACAACCGTCACGGCTGGTCCCCATGTCAGCCTTCATACCCTGAACCCTGGAGATCTAAACACACATTAATATAAAGACAACCGTCACGGCTGGTCCCCATGTCAGCCTTCATACCCTGAACCCTGGAGATCTAAAACACACATTAATATAAAGACAACCGTCATGGCTGGTCCCCATGTCAGCCTTCATACCCTGAACCCTGGAGATCTAAAACACACATTAATATAAAGACAACCGTCACGGCTGGTCCCCATATCAGCCTTCATACCCTGAACCCTGGAGATCTAAAACACACATTAATATAAAGACAACCGTCAGAGTCCCCATGTCAGCCTTCATACCCTGAACCCTGGAGATCTAAACACACATTAATATAAAGACAACCGTCACGGCTGGTCCCCATGTCATCCTTCATACCCTGAACCCTGGAGATCTAAAACACACATTAATATAAAGACAACCGTCACGGCTGGTCTGACATGTCAGCCTTCATACCCTGAACCCTGGAGATCTAAAACACACATTAATATAAAGACAACCGTCACGGCTGGTCCCCATGTCAGCCTTCATACCCTGAACCCTGGAGATCTAAAACACACATTAATATAAAGACAACCGTCACGGCTGGTCCCCATATCAGCCTTCATACCCTGAACCCTGGAGATCTAAAACACACATTAATATAAAGACAACCGTCACGGCTGGTCCCCATGTCAGCCTTCATACCCTGAACCCTGGAGATCTAAACACACATTAATATAAAGACAACCGTCACGGCTGGTCCCCATGTCAGCCTTCATACCCTGAACCCTGGAGATCTAAACACACATTAATATAAAGACAACCGTCACGGCTGGTCCCCATGTCATCCTTCATACCCTGAACCCTGGAGATCTAAACACACATTAATATAAAGACAACCGTCACGGCTGGTCCCCATGTCAGCCTTCATACCCTGAACCCTGGAGATCTAAACACACATTAATATAAAGACAACCGTCACGGCTGGTCCCCATGTCAGCCTTCATACCCTGAACCCTGGAGATCTAAAACACACATTAATATAAAGACAACCGTCACGGCTGGTTCAGACACAGCCAGTCTCTGTGCCAGGTGGGAGGGCTGTGTCTGGGGGAAGGCCAATAGAAACGCTGTGTCTGTGTCTAACCCTAAGTTTACCTCAGCCAGTCTCTGTGCCAGGCGGGAGGGCTGTGTCTGGGGGAAGGCCAATAGAAACGCCTGCTGCCTCAGAGGCCTCAGTGCTGGAACATACCTGACAGGACAGAGAACCAATCAGATCACAGATACAGAGATACATATAATAATAATAATAATATGCCATTTAGCAGACGCTTTTATCCAAAGCGACTTACAGTCATGTGTGCATACATTTTTACGTATGGGTGGTCCCGGGGATCGAACCCACTAACCTGGCGTTACAAGCGCCGTGCTCTACCAATTGAGCTACAGGACAGAGAACCAATCAGATCACAGATACAGAGATACACCCCCCCCCCTCCTTCTCTTACAGGTCGTTACAGATGCAGATGATTGGTCGGAGGAGGACCGATTCCTTTTTCTTCTTCTTCTTTAGAGGCTCCGCCTCTGACTCCGCCCCTTGGCTGTCCTTCCTGTTCAGAGTGGCCAATAGGATGCTGATGGCAGCCTGCCGACAAATCACAGAGATAGAGGTGTCACTCTGAGATGAGGCTAGGTGAGAGTAGTCCAATGGAAGGCAGGGATGGGGCTGTGGGCGGGACTTACGGCGGGCGCGCCGTCGATCTCGTCGATGATGAGACAGTTAGGCTTCTCATTGGCTCCCAGCACTGACCTCATCTGGGTCGCAGTGTCGATACGCTTCTGGAACAGCTCCGCACTGCGGTCATCACTATGGAAACCACAGCATCAACAACACCTTAGTGTTTATGGAAAACACAGCATCAACTTGTTGAAGTCGGTAAACCCACCTGGCGTTAATCTCCACCACGTTGTACCCAGCATGCTTGGCGATGATGTGGGCCAGAGTGGTCTTCCCTAACCCTGGAGGACCAGACAGCAGCACCACCTAGTGGGGAGGAGGACAGGTTAACCAGCTATATTAACAGCTATATAACCCTGGAGGACCAGACAGCAGCACCACCTAGTGGGGAGGAGGACAGGTTAACCAGCTATATTAACAGCTATATAACCCCGGAGGACCAGACAGCAGCACCACCTAGTGGGGAGGAGGACAGGTTAACCAGCTATATTAACAGCTATATAACCCTGGAGGACCAGACAGCAGCACCACCTAGTGGGGAGGAGGACAGGTTAACCAGCTATATTAACAGCTATATAACCCTGGAGGACCAGACAGCAGCACCACCTAGTGGGGAGGAGGACAGGTTAACCAGCTATATTAATAGCTATATAACCCCGGAGGACCAGACAGCAGCACCACCTAGTGGGGAGGAGGACAGGTTAACCAGCTATATTAACAGCTATATAACCCCGGAGGACCAGACAGCAGCACCACCTAGTGGGGAGGAGGACAGGTTAACCAGCTATATTAACAGCTATATAACCCTGGAGGACCAGACAGCAGCGCCACCTAGTGGGAGGAGGACAGGTTAACCAGCTATATTAACAGCTATATAACCCTGGAGGACCAGACAGCAGCACCACCTAGTGGGAGGAGGACAGGTTAACCAGCTATATTAACAGCTATATAACCCTGGAGGACCAGACAGCAGCACCACCTAGTGGGGAGGAGGACAGGTTAACCAGCTATATTAACAGCTATATAACCCTGGAGGACCAGACAGCAGCACCACCTAGTGGGGAGGAGGACAGGTTAACCAGCTATATTAACAGCTATATAACCCTGGAGGACCAGACAGCAGCGCCACCTAGTGGGGAGGAGGACAGGTTAACCAGCTATATTAACAGCTATATAACCCCGGAGGACCAGACAGCAGCACCACCTAGTGGGGAGGAGGACAGGTTAACCAGCTATATTAACAGCTATATAACCCTGGAGGACCAGACAGCAGCACCACCTAGTGGGGAGGAGGACAGGTTAACCAGCTATATTAACAGCTATATAACCCTGGAGGACCAGACAGCAGCACCACCTAGTGGGGAGGAGGACAGGTTAACCAGCTATATTAACAGCTATATAACCCCGGAGGACCAGACAGCAGCACCACCTAGTGGGGAGGAGGACAGGTTAACCAGCTATATTAACAGCTATATAACCCCGGAGGACCAGACAGCAGCACCACCTAGTGGGGAGGAGGACAGGTTAACCAGCTATATTAACAGCTATATAACCCTGGAGGACCAGACAGCAGCACCACCTAGTGGGGAGGAGGACAGGTTAACCAGCTATATTAACAGCTATATAACCCTGGAGGACCAGACAGCAGCACCACCTAGTGGGGAGGAGGACAGATTCACCAGCTATATTAACAGCTATATAACCCTGGAGGACCAGACAGCAGCACCACCTAGTGGGGAGGAGGACAGGTTAACCAGCTATATTAACAGCTATATAACCCTGGAGGACTAGACAGCAGCACCACCTAGTGGGGAGGAGGACAGATTCACCAGCTATATTAACAGCTATATAACCCTGGAGGACCAGACAGCAGCACCACCTAGTGGGAGGAGGACAGGTTAACCAGCTATATTAACAGCTATATAACCCTGGAGGACCAGACAGCAGCACCACCTAGTGGGAGGAGGACAGGTTAACCAGCTATATTAACCTACTAGTATATATAGACTGTGTGATGTGTGGGTCTACCTACCTTGGTGTGATGTGTGGGTCTACCTACCTTGGTGTGATGTGTGGGTCTACCTACCTTGGTGTGATGTGTGGGTCTACCTACCTTGGTGTGATGTGTGGGTCTACCTACCTTGGTGTGATGTGTGGGTCTACCTACCTTGGTGTGATGTGTGGGTCTACCTACCTTGGTGTGATGTGTGGGTCTACCTACCTTGGTGTGATGTGTGGGTCTACCTACCTTGGTGTGATGTGTGGGTCTACCTACCTTGGTGTGATGTGTGGGTCTACCTACCTTGTATTTGGGCCTTTTGTATTGGTCCAGTTCGGCCTCCAGAATCTCCTCGGTGATCTGACTCTTGGTCTTAAATTTCTGATTGGCTTGATTAAAGTTCCCCTTGCTCCAATTGGTGGAATGAAAGCGTCCCTGGCCCTTATTGGAGGAATGAAAGCGTCCTTGGCCCTGATTGGAGGAATGAAAGCGTCCTTGGCCCTGATTGGCTGTGTTGTGGTCGGGCCTCTCGGCTGGGGGTGGGCGTGTCTTCCTTTCTCGTCCAAACACCACCTGGTCCCAGAGCTTTAGCCACTTCAGCAAACAGCGGTTGGTGAACTACACACACACACACACACACACACACACACACACACACACATAAATGATACACACACACAGACACTGTTACACCCAGAACAGGAGTCAATATCTGGTTTTCTATTATTGTTCAATTGTTCCACACACCCACGTTCCACACACCCACGTTCCACACCCGCCACACACCCACGTTCCACACACTCACGTTCCACACCCACCACACACTCACGTTCCACACACCCACGTTCCACACCCGCCACACACCCACGTTCCACACACCCACGTTCCACACACCCACCACACACTCACGTTCCACACCCACCACACACTCATGTTCCACACACCCACGTTCCACACCCGCCACACACCCACGTTCCACACCCGCCACACACCCACGTTCCACACACCCACGTTCCACACACCCACGTTCCACACCCCCACGTTCCACACCCGCCACACACCCACGTTCCACACCCGCCACACACCCACGTTCCACACCCGCCACACACTCACGTTCCACACCCGCCACACACCCACGTTCCACACCCGCCACACACTCACGTTCCACACCCGCCACACACCCACGTTCCACACCCGCCACACACTCACGTTCCACACCCGCCACACACCCACGTTCCACACCCGCCACACACTCACGTTCCACACCCGCCACACACCCACGTTCCACACCCGCCACACACCCACGTTCCACACCCACCACACACTCACGTTCCACATCCACCACACACTCACGTTCCACATCCACCACACACCCACGTTCCACACCCACCACACACTCACGTTCCACATCCACCACACACCCACGTTCCACACCCACCACACACTCCCGTTCCACATCCACCACACACCCACGTTCCACACCCTCCCGTTCCACCCCCTCCCGTTCCACCCCCTCCCGTTCCACCCACTCCCGTTCCACCCACTCCCGTTCCAGCCACTCCCGTTCCAGCCACTCCCGTTCCACCCCCTCCCGTTCCACCCCCTCCCGTTCCACCCACTCCCGTTCCAGCCACTCCCGTTCCACCCCCTCCCGTTCCACCCCCTCCCGTTCCAGCCACTCCCGTTCCAGCCACTCCCGTTCCACCCACTCCCGTTCCACCCACTCCCGATCCACCCACTCCCGTTCCAGCCACTCCCGTTCCAGCCACTCCCGTTCCAGCCACTCCCGTTCCACCCCCTCCCGTTCCACCCACTCCCGTTCCACCCACTCACGTCGTCGCTGAGTAATTCAGTGTAGTGTTGAGGAGAGAACTGATCCACCCAGAGACGAGAAGATTCCCCGTCCTCCTCCTCTCCATCCCCCTCTTCTCTCTGTCTGCCGTCCAGCTCTCCAAACTCCTCATCCACTTGACTGGACACAAACAGCAACGTTATTCTACAGAAACAACTATATCTAGCGTGTGTGTGTGTGTGTGTGTGTGTGTGTGTGTGTGTGTAGAAAATATTTTTAAAAAATAAAATAAAAACTTGAATGAGTAGGTGTTCTAAAACTTTTGACCGGTAGTGTATAATGTGTGTATATATATACATACATACATACATACATACATACATACATACATACATACATACATACATACATACATACATACATACATACATACATACATACATACATACATACATACATACATACATACATACATACATACATACATACATACATACATACATACATACATACATACATACATACATACATACATACATACATACATACATACATACATACATACATACATACATACATACATACATACATACATACATACATACATACATACATACATACATACATACATACATACATACATACATACATACATACATACATACATACATACATACATACATACATACATACATACATACATACATACATACATACATACATACATACATACATACATACATACATACATACATACATACATACATACATACATACATACATACATACATACATACATACATACATACATACATACATACATACATACATACATACATACATACATACATACATACATACATACATACATACACAACCGTTCAAAAGTTTGGGGTCACTTAGAAAGTTACTTGTTTTCGAAAGAAAAGCAATTTTTTTGTCCATTAAAATAACATCAAATTGATCAGAAATACAGTGTAGACATTGTTGATGTTGTAAATGGCTATTGTAGCTGGAAACGGCTGATTTTTTATGGAATATCTACAGAGGCGTACAGAGGCCCATTATCAGCAACCATCAGTCCTGTGTTCCAATGGCACGTTGTGTTTGCTAATCCAAGTTTATCATTTTAAAAAGGCTAATTGATCATTAGAAAACCCTTTTGCAATTATGTTAGCACAGCTGAAAACTGTTGTGCTAATTAAAGAAGCAATAAAACTGTCCTTCTTGAGACTAGTTGAGTATCTGGAGCATCAGCAATTGTGGGTTCGATTACAGGCTCAAAATGGCCAGAAACAAATAACTTTCTTCTGAAACTCGTCAGTCTATTCTTGTTCTGAGAAATGAAGGCTATGAGCTGTTGTGGGAGCAGCTTGACCGTATGGTACGTAAGAAGTGCCCATCAAGCCAATCCAACTTGTGGGAGGTGCTTCAGGAAGCATGGGGTGAAATCCCTTCAGATTACCTCAACAAATTGACAACTAGAATGCCAAAGGTCTGCAAGTAAGTCTGTAATCGGATCTCATTCCGTCAGTAGAGGATGCCTGGTTGTTCTTTAAAAGTAATTTCCTCTCAATCTTAAATAGACATGCCCCATTCAAAAAATACAGAACTAAGAACCGATATAGCCCCTGGTTCTCCTCAGACTTGACTGCCCTTGACCAGCACAAAAACATCCTGTGGCGTACTGCATTAGCATCAAATAGCCCCCGCGATATGCAACTTTTCAGGGAAGTTAGGAACCAGTATACACAAGCAGTTAGGAAAGCAAAGGCTAACTTTTTCAAACAGAAATTTGCATCCTGTAGCACTAACTCCAAAAAGTTTTGGGACACTGTAAAGTCCATGGAAAATAAGAGCACTTCCTCCCAGCTGCCCACTGCACTGAGGCTAGGAAACACTATCACCACCGATAAATCTACAATAATCGAGAATTTCAACAAGCATTTTGCTACGGCTGGCCATGCTTTCCACCTGGCTACCACTACCCCGGCCACCAGCTCTGCACCCTCCGCTGCAACTTGCCCATGCCCCCCCCGCTTCTCCTTCACACAAATCCAGACAGCTGATGTTCTGAAAGAGCTGCAAAATCTGGACCCCTACAAATCATCTGGACTAGACAATCTGGACCCTTTCTTTCTAAAACTAGCCGCCGAAATTGTCGCAACCCCTATTACTAGCCTGTTCAACCTCTCTTTCGTAACGTCTGAGATCCCCAGAGATTGGAAAGCTGCCGCGGTCATCCCCCTCTTCAAAGGGGGTGACACTCTAGATCCAAACTGTTACAGACCCTATATCCATCCTGCCCTGCCTTTCAAAAGTTTTTGAAAGCCAAGTCAACAAACAGATCACCAACCATTTCGAATCCCACCGTACCTTCTCCGCTATGCAATCCGGTTTCCGAGCTGGTCATGGGTGCACTTCAGCCACGCTCAAGGTCCTAAATGATATTATAACCGCGATCGATAATAGACAGTACTGTGCAGCCGTTTTCATTGACCTGGCCAAGGCTTTCGACTCTGTCAACCACCGCATTCTTATTGGCAGACTAAATAGCCTTGGTTTCTCAAATGACTGCCTCGCCTGGTTCACCAACTACTTCTCAGATAGAGTTCAATGTGTCAAATCGGAGGGCCTGTTGTCTGGACCTATGGCAGTCTCTATGGGGGTGCCACAGGGTTCAATTCTTGGGCCAACTCTTTTCTCTGTGTATATCAATGACGTCGCTCTTGCTGCTGGTGACTCTCAGATCCACCTCTACGCAGACGACACCATTTTGTATACATCTGGCCCTTCATTGGACACTGTGTTAACAAACCTCCAAACGAGCTTCAATTCCATACAACACTCCTTCAGTAGCCTCCAACTGCTCTTAAACACTAGTAAAACTAAATGCATGCTCTTCAATCCGAACGCTGCTTGCACCCGCCCACCCGACTAGAATCACTACTCTCGACGGGTCTGACCTAGAGTATGTGGACAACTACAAATATCTAGGTGTCTGGTTAGACTGTAAACTCTCCTTCCAGACTCACATTAAGAATCTCCAATCCAAAGTTAAATCTAGAATCGGTTTCCTATTTCGCAACAAAGCCTCCTTCACTCATGCTGCCAAACATGCCCTCGTAAAACTGACTATCCTACCGATCCTTGACTTCGGCGATGTCATTTACAAAATAGCCTCCAACACTCTACTCAGCAAATTGGATGTTGTCTATCACAGTGCCATCCGTTTTGTCTCCAAAGCCCCATATAATACCCACCACTGTGACCTGTACGCTCTTGTTGGCTGGTCCTCACTACATATTCGTCGCCAAACCCACTGGCTCCAGGCCATCTATAAATCACTGCTAGGCAAATCCCCGCCTTATCTTAGCTCATTGGTCACCATAGCAACACCCACCCGTAGTCTGCGCTCCAGCAGGTATATCTCACTGGTCATCCCCAAAGCCAACACCTCCTTTGGCCGCCATTCCTTCCAGTTCTCTGCTGCCAATGACTGGAACAAATTGCAAAAATCTCTGAAGCTGGAGACTCTTATCTCCCTCACTAACTTTAAGCATCAGTTGTCAGAGCACCTTACCGATCACTGCACCTGTACACAGCCCATCTGAAATTAGCCCGCCCAACTACCTCATCCCTATATTGTTATTTATTTTGCTCATCTGTACCCCAGTATCTCTATTTGCACATCATCTCTTGCACATCATTCCAGTGTTAATACTAAATTGTAATTATTTTGCACTATAGCCTATTTTATTGCCTTACCTCCATAACTTGCTAAATTTGCACACTGTATATTAATTGTATTTCTGTTGTATTTTTTATTTTTTTTAGATTTTTGTTTTGTTTTACCCCATATGTAACTCTGTGTTGTTGTTTTTATCGCACTGCTTTGCTTTATCTTGGCCAGGTCGCAGTTGTAAATGAGAACTTGTTCTCAACTGGTTTACCTGGTTAAATAAAGGTGAAATAAAAAAATAAAAATAAAAAATTGCTGCAAATGGAGGATTCTTTGACGAAAGCAAAGTTTGAAGGACACAATTATTATTTATATTAAAAATCATTATTTCTAACCTTGTCAATGACTACATTTCCTATGCATTTTGCTATATTTCCTATTCAAACTCATTTCATGTATGTTGTCATGGAAAACAAGGACATTTCTAAGTGACCCCAAACTTTTGAACGGTAGTGTATAATGTATGTGTGTGTATATATATATATACACACACACACAGTGGGGAAAAAAAGTATTTAGTCAGCCACCAATTGTGCAAGTTCTCCCACTTAAAAAGATGAGAGGCCTGTAATTTTCATCATAGGTACACGTCAACTATGACAGACAAAATGAGAGAAAAAAATCCAGAAAATCACATTGTAGGATTTTTAATGAATTTATTTGCAAATTATGGTGGAAAATAAGTATTTGGTCACCTACAAACAAGCAAGATTTCTGGCTCTCACAGACCTGTAACTTGTTCTTTAAGAGGCTCCTCTGTCCTCCACTCGTTACCTGTATTAATGGCACCTGTTTGAACTTGTTATCAGTATAAAAGACACCTGTCCACAACCTCAAACAGTCACACTCCAAACTCCACTATGGCCAAGACCAAAGAGCTGTCAAATGACACCAGAAACAAAATTGTAGACCTGCACCAGGCTGGGAAGACTGAATCTGCAATAGGTAAGCAGCTTGGTTTGAAGAAATCAACTGTGGGAGCAATTATTAGGAAATGGAAGACATAAAAGACCACTGATAATCTCCCTCGATCTGGGGCTCCACCCAAGATCTCACCCCGTGGGGTCAAAATGATCACAAGAACGGTGAGCAAAAATCCCAGAACCACACGGGGGACCTAGTGAATGACCTGCAGAGAGCTGGGACCAAAGTAACAAAGCCTACCATCAGTAACACACTACGCCGCCAGGGACTCAAATCCTGCAGTGCCAGACGTGTCCCCCTGCTTAAGCCAGTACATGTCCAGGCCCGTCTGAAGTTTGCTAGAGTGCATTTGGATGATCCAGAAGAGGATTGGGAGAATGTCATATGGTCAGATGAAACCAAAATAGAACTTTTTGGTAAAAACTCAACTCATCGTGTTTGGAGGACAAAGAATGCTGAGTTGCATCCAAAGAACACCATACCTACTGTGAAGCATGGGGGTGGAAACATCATGCTTTGGGGCTGTTTTTCTGCAAAGGGACCAGGACGACTGATCCGTGTAAAGGAAAGAATGAATGGGGCCATGTATCGTGAGATTTTGAGTGAAAACCTCCTTCCATCAGCAAGGGCATTGAAGATGAAACGTGGCTGGGTCTTTCAGCATGACAATGATCCCAAACACACCGCCCGGGCAACGAAGGAGTGGCTTCGTAAGAAGCATTTCAAGGTCCTGGAGTGGCCTAGCCAGTCTCCAGATCTCAACCCCATAGAAAATCTTTGGAGGGAGTTGAAAGTCCGTGTTGCCCAGCGACAGCCCCAAAACATCACTGCTCTAGAGGAGATCTGCATGGAGGAATGGGCCAAAACACCAGCAACAGTGTGTGAAAACCTTGTGAAGACTTACAGAAAACGTTTGACCTGTGTCATTGCCAACAAAGGGTATATAACAAAGTATTGAGAAACTTTTGTTATTGACCAAATACTTATTTTCTACCATAATTTGCAAATAAATTCATAAGAAATCCTACAATGTGATTTTCTGGATTTTCTTTTCTCATTTTGTCTGTCATAGTTGACGTGTACCTATGATGAAAATTACAGGCCTCTCTCATCTTTTTAAGTGGGAGAACTTGCACAATTGGTGGCTGACTAAATACTTTTTTCCCCCACTGTATATATATATATATATAATCATGTCTGTCTATATAATGTTGGTGTATAATGTGTGTATATATAATGTGGGTGTATAATGTGTATATAATGTGTGTATATAATGTGGGTGTATAATGTGTATATAATGTGTGTATATAATGTGTGTGTATAATGTGTGTGTATAATGTGGGTGTATGTGTATATAATGTGTGTGTATAATGTGTATATAATGTGTGTGTATAATGTGTATATAATGTGTGTATATAATGTGTGTGTATAATGTGTGTGTATAATGTGGGTGTATGTGTATATAATGTGTGTGTATAATGTGTATATAATGTGTGTGTATAATGTGGGTGTATAATGTGTATATAATGTGGGTGTATAATGTGTATATAATGTGTATATAATGTGGGTGTATAATGTGTATATAATGTGTGTGTATAATGTGGGTGTATAATGTGTATATAATGGGTGTATAATGTGGGTCTATAATGTGGGTGTATAATGTGTATATAATGGGTATATAATGTGGGTGTATAATGTGTATATAATGTGGGTGTATAATGTGTATATAATGTGGGTGTATAATGTGTATATAATGTGTATATAATGTGTATATAATGTGGGTGTATAATGTGTATATAATGTGGGTGTATAATGTGGGTGTATAATGTGTATATAATGTGGGTGTATAATGTGGGTGTATAATGTGTATATCATGCGGGTGTATAATGTGGGTGTATAATGTGTATATAATGTGGGTGTATAATGTGGGTGTATAATGTGGGTGTATAATGTGTATATAATGTGGGTGTATAAAGTGTATATAATGTGGGTGTATAATGTGTATATAATGTGGGTGTATAATGTGTATATACCTGATGAGTAACTCTGTTAGGCGCTGAGATTCCTCCAACACCTGGCGATGACGCTGCAGAAAGAGTCAGTTCATTACATCAGTTAAGGTCATTACATATATTACATTAGGAAAACACGTCTAGACTTTCAGAAACAGTCAGCTCATTACATTAGGAAAACACGTCTAGACTTTCAGAAACAGTCAGCTCATTACATTAGGAAAACATGTCTAGACTTTCAGAAACAGTCAGGTCATTACATTAGGAAAACACGTCTAGACTTTCAGAAACAGTCAGCTCATTACATTAGGAAAACATGTCTAGACTTTCAGAAACAGTCAGTTCATTACATTAGGAAAACATGTCTAGACTTTCAGAAACAGTCAGTTCATTACATTAGGAAAACATGTCTAGACTTTCAGAAACAGTCAGGTCATTACATTAGGAAAACATGTCTAGACTTTCAGAAACAGTCAGGTCATTACATTAGGAAAACATGTCTAGACTTTCAGAAACAGTCAGGTCATTACATTAGGAAAACACGTCTAGACTTTCAGAAACAGTCAGGTCATTACATTAGGAAAACATGTCTAGACTTTCAGAAACAGTCAGGTCATTACATTAGGAAAACACGTCTAGACTTTCAGAAACAGTCAGGTCATTAGGAAAACATGTCTAGACTTTCAGAAACAGTCAGTTCATTACATTAGGAAAACATGTCTAGACTTTCAGAAACAGTCAGGTCATTAGGAAAACATGTCTAGACTTTCAGAAACAGTCAGTTCATTACATTAGGAAAACACGTCTAGACTTTCAGAAACAGTCAGCTCATTACATTAGGAAAACACGTCTAGACTTTCAGAAACAGTCAGCTCATTACATTAGGAAAACACGTCTAGACTTTCAGAAACAGTCAGGTCATTACATTAGGAAAACACGTCTAGACTTTCAGAAACAGTCAGGTCATTACATTAGGAAAACATGTCTAGACTTTCAGAAACAGTCAGCTCATTACATTAGGAAAACATGTCTAGACTTTCAGAAACAGTCAGGTCATTACATTAGGAAAACACGTCTAGACTCTCAGAAACAGTCATTACATTAGGAAAACACGTCTAGACTTTCAGAAACAGTCAGGTCATTACATTAGGAAAACACGTCTAGACTTTCAGAAACAGTCAGCTCATTACATTAGGAAAACATGTCTAGACTTTCAGAAACAGTCAGGTCATTACATTAGGAAAACATGTCTAGACTTTCAGAAACAGTCAGGTCATTACATTAGGAAAACACGTCTAGACTTTCAGAAACAGTCAGGTCATTACATTAGGAAAACACGTCTAGACTTTCAGAAACAGTCAGGTCATTAGGAAAACATGTCTAGACTTTCAGAAACAGTCAGGTCATTACATTAGGAAAACATGTCTAGACTTTCAGAAACAGTCAGTTCATTACATTAGGAAAACACGTCTAGACTTTCAGAAACAGTCAGCTCATTACATTAGGAAAACACGTCTAGACTTTCAGAAACAGTCAGTTCATTACATTAGGAAAACACGTCTAGACTTTCAGAAACAGTCAGTTCATTACATTAGGAAAACACGTCTAGACTTTCAGAAACAGTCAGCTCATTACATTAGGAAAACACGTCTAGACTTTCAGAAACAGTCAGCTCATTACATTAGGAAAACACGTCTAGACTTTCAGAAACAGTCAGCTCATTACATTAGGAAAACACGTCTAGACTTTCAGAAACAGTCAGGTCATTACATTAGGAAAACATGTCTAGACTTTCAGAAACAGTCAGGTCATTACATTAGGAAAACATGTCTAGACTTTCAGAAACAGTCAGTTCATTACATTAGGAAAACACGTCTAGACTTTCAGAAGCATGTGTCTGTCTGTCTGTCTGTGTGTGTGTGTGTGTGTGTGTGTGTGTGTGTGTGTGTGTGTGTGTGTGTGTGTGTGTGTGTGTGTGTGTGTGTGTGTGTGTGTGTGTGTGTGTGTGTGTGTGTGTGTGTGTGGACGTGTCTGTGGACGTGTCTGTGTCTGTGTGTGTGTGTGATGGTATGTGTGTGTGTGTGTTTGGGTTAGGGTTAGGGTGTGTGTGTGTGTGTGTGTTGGGGTTAGGGTGTTTGGGTTAGGGTTAGGGTTGGGGTGTTGGGGTGTTGGGGTTAGTGTTAGGGGGTTAGGGTGTTTGGGTTAGGGTTAGGGGGTTAGAGTTAGGGGGTTAGGGTTAGGGGGTTAGGGTTGGGGTGTTTGGGTGTTTGGGTGTGCACTCACCTTCTCTGCCACTTCTTCTCTCAGCACCTCGATGGGAACAGCCAGCAAACCCAATGCATTATGGGAGCTACGCAGGGCACTGGGGTCCACAGCCTAGAAGACAGTAAATAATGAAGCCAGAGAGAGCGAGGTTGAGCTGGATCAGATTAAGCTCAGTGATTGGCTGATAGCTCACCTTTCCCCTCAGGTCGTCTGTCTGTCGGAGGTAGATGCGGTTTCCTGTCTGGTCCGTCACGCTGATGTATCCCCCCTCGGCCGGGGGGCGCTTCAGAGCGTGACACGGTGTTGCCGTGGTAACTCTCCTAGGAGACTCCTGGATGTCTGTGAAGCCACTGATGTCCAAGATCACTGGGACTAGCTGGGGTCTACACACACACACACACCACACACACCACACACACCACACACACCACACACACCACACACACCACACACACCACACACACCACACACACACACACACACACACACACACACACACACACCACAATAATTGACACTTTTTGGAAACAAAAGATGCTGTACAGAGATGGACTCCACCCAAACCATCAAGACTGGACCCTTTCTTTATATTTCAAGGCCACGTTAAGATATTGACTCAGCGACCGACCAAGCCCAGCTCAGGTAAACCCTCCCGTCCTCTCTAAGTGTTATCATCTGCTAAATGGCATATTATATTATATTATATTATATTATATTATATAGATATTGACTCAGAGACCGACCAAGCCCAGCTCAGGTAAACCCTCCCGTCCTCTCTAAGTGTTATCATCTAACCCCCAGCAGTATAATGGTGGTCCTCTGTAGCTCAGCTGGTAGAACACGGTGTTTGTAACGCCGGGGTAGTGGGTTCGAACCCAGGGACCACCCATAAAAAAAATAATTTTTGAATGCACACATGACTAAGTCGCTTTGTAAACCCTGGTTCTAGATGTGGTACTAATGGGTTATTATGGTGCTGGTCAGCTGGTTCCAACACCACCAGGACCAGCTGAGGGTTAAACACACAGGTTCTAGATGTGGTACTAATGGGTTATTATGGTGCTGGTCAGCTGGTTCCAACACCACCAGGACCAGCTGAGGGTTAAACACACAGGTTCTAGATGTGGTACTAATGGGTTATTATGGTGCTGGTCAGCTGGTTCCAACACCACCAGGACCAGCTGAGGGTTAAACACACAGGTTCTAGATGTGGTACTAATGGGTTATTATGGTGCTGGTCAGCTGGTTCCAACACCACCAGGACCAGCTGAGGGTTAAACACACAGGTTCTAGATGTGGTACTAATGGGTTATTATGGTGCTGGTCAGCTGGTTCAAACACCACCAGGACCAGCTGAGGGTTAAACACACAGGTTCTAGATGTGGTACTAATGGGTTATTATGGTGCTGGTCAGCTGGTTCCAACACCACCAGGACCAGCTGAGGGTTAAACACACAGGTTCTAGATGTGGTACTAATGGGTTATTATGGTGCTGGTCAGCTGGTTCCAACACCACCAGGACCAGCTGAGGGTTAAACACACAGGTTCTAGATGTGGTACTAATGGGTTATTATGGCGCTGGTCAGCTGGTCCCAACACCACCAGGACCAGCTGAGGGTTAAACACACAGGTTCTAGATGTGGTACTAATGGGTTATTATGGTGCTGGTCAGCTGGTCCCAACACCACCAGGACCAGCTGAGGGTTAAACACACAGGTTCTAGATGTGGTACTAATGGGTTATTATGGTGCTGGTCAGCTGGTTCCAACACCACCAGGACCAGCTGAGGGTTAAACACACAGGTTCTAGATGTGGTACTAATGGGTTATTATGGTGCTGGTCAGCTGGTTCCAACACCACCAGGACCAGCTGAGGGTTAAACACACAGGTTCTAGATGTGGTACTAATGGGTTATTATGGCGCTGGTCAGCTGGTCCCAACACCACCAGGACCAGCTGAGGGTTAAACACACAGGTTCTAGATGTGGTACTAATGGGTTATTATGGTGCTGGTCAGCTGGTTCCAACACCACCAGGACCAGCTGAGGGTTAAACACACAGGTTCTAGATGTGGTACTAATGGGTTATTATGGTGCTGGTCAGCTGGTTCCAACACCACCAGGACCAGCTGAGGGTTAAACACACAGGTTCTAGATGTGGTACTAATGGGTTATTATGGCGCTGGTCAGCTGGTCCCAACACCACCAGGACCAGCTGAGGGTTAAACACACAGGTTCTAGATGTGGTACTAATGGGTTATTATGGTGCTGGTCAGCTGGTCCCAACACCACCAGGACCAGCTGAGGGTTAAACACACAGGTTCTAGATGTGGTACTAATGGGTTATTATGGTGCTGGTCAGCTGGTTCCAACACCACCAGGACCAGCTGAGGGTTAAACACACAGGTTCTAGATGTGGTACTAATGGGTTATTATGGTGCTGGTCAGCTGGTTCCAACACCACCAGGACCAGCTGAGGGTTAAACACACAGGTTCTAGATGTGGTACTAATGGGTTATTATGGTGCTGGTCAGCTGGTTCCAACACCACCAGGACCAGCTGAGGGTTAAACACACAGGTTCTAGATGTGGTACTAATGGGTTATTATGGTGCTGGTCCAGTATGACCTATGACCTATGATCCTACCTGCTGCTCGGGGGTCGATGGAACTGCTCTGGAGACGACGGGGGGGTGATTTCATCAACCGGAGACACCTCAAACAGCTTCTTAGCCACATCCTGCCTCGGACGCTTAGCCTTGGGAGCTACGCACATATAGACACACATACATCAATGACAAGAGCCTCTCTCTCTCTCTCTCATATACACATATATATCAATGACAAGAGACACCACAGTACTCTCTCTCTCATATACACATATATATCAATGACAAGAGACACCACAGTACTCTCTCTCTCATATACACATATATATCAATGACAAGAGACACCACCTCTCTCTCTCTCTCTCATATACACATATATCAATGACAAGAGACACCACCTCTCTCTCTCTCTCTCTCTCTCATATACACATATATATCAATGACAAGAGACACCACCTCTCTCTCTCATATACACATATATATCAATGACAAGAGACACCACAGTACTCTCTCTCTCATATACACATATATATCAATGACAAGAGACACCACAGTACTCTCTCTCTCTCTCTCTCTCTCATATACACATATATATCAATGACAAGAGACACCACAGTACTCTCTCTCTCTCATATACACATATATATCAATGACAAGAGACACCACAGTACTCTCTCTCTCTCATATACACATATATATCAATGACAAGAGACACCACAGTACTCTCTCTCTCTCTCTCTCTCATATACACATATATATCAATGACAAGAGACACCACCTCTCTCTCTCTCTCTCTCTCATATACACATATATATCAATGACAAGAGACACCACAGTACTCTCTCTCTCATATACACATATATATCAATGACAAGAGACACCACCTCTCTCTCTCTCATATACACATATATATCAATGACAAGAGACACCACAGTACTCTCTCTCTCATATACACATATATATCAATGACAAGAGACACCACCTCTCTCTCTCTCTCTCATATACACATATATCAATGACAAGAGACACCACCTCTCTCTCTCTCTCTCTCTCTCTCATATACACATATATATCAATGACAAGAGACACCACCTCTCTCTCTCATATACACATATATATCAATGACAAGAGACACCACAGTACTCTCTCTCTCATATACACATATATATCAATGACAAGAGACACCACCTCTCTCTCTCTCTCTCTCTCTCATATACACATATATATCAATGACAAGAGACACCACCTCTCTCTCTCATATACACATATATATCAATGACAAGAGACACCACAGTACTCTCTCTCTCATATACACATATATATCAATGACAAGAGACACCACAGTACTCTCTCTCTCTCTCTCGCTCTCTCTCATCACAAAAACAGCAGAGAAGAGGGAGGAGCTACTCACTGATTGGCTCGTCCGCCAGCAGGTGTTCTATGTCCTCTCCGTCACACGCCACAGAAGGGCCTTCCAATTGGCCGAGGCTCCGTTCTGACGACGCCTGTGATTGGCTCCTGAGTGGCTGGTCACCAGCGGCGATGGCTTCCTGGAACGACTGAGGCTTCTGCTTCCGGAGCTCTGACCGTTTAGTGGGAGGGGCTGGATCAACAGACCACACACACACACACACACACACACACACACACACACACACACACACACACACACACACAGAGACAGACATCAGAAGTGTGCAGCCAACAGTATTTTTCAGTGACAACACTTTCCTGGCGTAAATAGTCTGGGTGGCCATTTGATTAATTGTTCAGCAGTCTTATGGTTTGGGGGTAGAAGCTGTTCAGGAGCCTTTTGGACCTAGACTTGGCGCTCCGGTACCGCTTGCCGTGCGGTAGCAGAGAGAACAGTCTATGACTTGGGTGACTGGAGTCTTTGACACATTTTTGGGTCTTCCTCTGACACCGCCTGGTATAGAGGTCCTGGATGGCAGGAAGCTTGGCCCCAGGGATGTACTGGGCCGTACGCACTACCCTCTGTAGCGCCTTATGATCGGATGTCGAGCAGATGCCATACTAGGCGGTGATGCAACCGGTCAGAATGCTCTCGACGGTGCAGCTGTAGCACTTTGAGGATCTGGGGACCCATGCCAAATCTTTTCAGTCTCCTGAGGGGGAATAGGCTTTGTTCGTGCCCTCTTCACGACTGTCTTGGTGTGTTTGGACCATGATAGTTTGTTGGTGATGTGGACACCAAGGAACTTGAAACTCTCGACCCGCTCCACTACAGCCCCGTCGATGTTAATGGGGGCGTGTTCGGCCCTCCTTTTCCTGTAGTCCACGATCATCTCCTTTGTCTTGCTCACATTGAGGGAGAGGTTGTTATCCTGGCACCACATGGCCAGGTCTCTGACCTCCTCCCTATAGGCTGTCTCATCGTTGTCGGTGATCAGGCCTACCACTGTTGTGTCGTCGGCAAACTTGATGAGGAGTCGTACTTGGCCACGCAGTCGTGGGTGAACAGGGAGTACAGGAGGGGACTAAGCATGCACCCCTGAGGGGCCCCCGTGTTGAGGATCAGCGTGGCAGATGTGTTACCTACCCTTACCACCTGGGGTCGACCAGTCAGGAAGTCCAGGATCAAGTTGCAGAGAGAGGTGTTTAGTCCCAGGGTCCTTAGCTTAGTGATGAGCTTTGTGGGCACTATGGTGTTGAATGCTGAGCTGTAGTCAATGAACAGCATCCTGACATAGGTGTTCCTTTTGTCCAGGTGGGAAAGGGCAGTGTGGAGTGCGATTGAGATTGCGTCATCTGTGGATCTGTTGGTGCGGTATGCGAATTGGAGTGGGTCTAGGGTTTCCGGGATGATGGTATTGATGTGAGTCATGACCAGCCTTTCAAAGCACTTCATGGCTACCGACTTGAGTGCTACGGGGCGATAGTCATTTAGGAAGGTTACCTTCACTTTCTTGGGCACAGGGACTATGCTGGTCTGCTTCAAACATGTAGGTATTTCAGACTCGGTCAGGGAGAGGTTAAACATTTCAGTGAAGACACTTGCCAGTTGGTCAGCGCATGCTCTGAGTACACGTCCTGGTAATCCGTCTGGCCCCGCGGCCTTGTGAATGTTGACGGAGATCATCCAGTTTATTTTCCAGTGATTGCACGTTGGCCAATAGAAAGGATGGTAGAGGCGGGTTACCCACTCACCGACGAATTCTCACAAGGCACCTGTATTTCCATATTTTCTTCACGCGAATGACAGAGATTTGGACCTGGTCTCGGAGAAGCAGTACAGTTCCAGTCAAAAGTTTGGACACGCCTACTCATTAAAGGGTTTTTCTTTATACAAGACATTTTTGGCCTCACCTTGTTGTACTGTGTTCACTTGAACAGGAAGGTGGCGCGGTGGTTGTTCGTGGGCAAATTATGTCATCAAACTTTGTCATCAAAGTCTGGCATTCTCTGGATTTATGGTGCTTTCAAGACCACTGGGAACTCGGGGGGGGGGGGGGGGGGGGGGAAACAAGGTTGAATCATGACGTCAGTGATCTTCAGGTCGGAGCTCTAGAAAAGAGGCCCGAGTTCCCGACTTACAACTCTGAGTTGGATGACCGTTCAAAATGTATTTTCCCAGATGGAGCTCGTTTTTTTTCTCAGAGTTCCCAGTTGTCTTGAACTCACTGAAGTCAGATTTCCCAGTTGTTTTGAATGCGGCAGAAGTCATGCTGGATTGACATCACGGCCAATGTTGAATGTTTATCCTTTTAAGCTTGGAAAAGAGACCCTTAAACCCAGACTTGGACCACACACCCTCTCCACTGAATAGCAGGCTAGTGATCGCTTTGCAATGCTTCCAGTTAGCCACTGATTCCTTCCAAACCACTCATTGTTGAATTTGCGATTTCCAACTTGTTGTGTAATTTTTATGTCCAACGACCGATGAGCACCAATACGTTTTATCTATAATTTCTCTTCATTATTTATCTTCATTTATGACAAGGATTAAAAAGGATTTGCCAGTAGATTGTCGACTTGATTCAAGATGATGACTGCTAGCAAAGATTTTGAAAGTATGATGTTGACATGATCAGTCCATTCAAAGCTACGGTAGATATAATGTGATTTGACATAATTGTATCTGTGGCCAATGACCTTGAGCCTTTTTGGCTGGGCTCTTCTAATGTAACTCTATGGCAGCACCCAAGGGGGCTTGAATTTCTGATGTGGCGGTGACGTAGTGTCCCTATGAATGACAGAACAATGAGCCAATCACGGCGCAACTAGAGAACATTACCAACCCCTACCCTCCATATTATCCACTGGCTGCCCCTCCACCACAGAAAGCACTGAGCTAGGCTGAAACACCTGCCTTACTCAAGAAAGCAAAAAAAGCCTTTATTAACTAATTTATTTTTTTACAAACTGATATGTGACACGTATTAATGCCAAAATAATAAGCTAAAAACTCTGCATTGTTGGAGAAGGGCTCGCAAGTAAGCTTTTCACAGTCTACACCGGTTGTACTTCGGCGCATGTGACAAATAACATTTATACTATTGACGACCCCCTATAAACCGACTTTTCAAAACGCTGGTATAGCCTACTGCCGTTCTGAGTTATATCACCTGACGCCCAGGTGGCAAACAAACAAAGTCGGGTTAATAACACTTTCATGTGGATATATTTTGTCTTGACCAGACTAACTTTTCTCCATCCATCCATCCATCTAGCTAGGCTACTCACAGTCCATCCATCTAGCTAGGCTACTCACAGTCCATCCATCTAGCTAGGCTACTCACAGTCCATCCATCTAGCTAGGCTACTCACAGTCCATCCATCTAGCTAGGCTACTCACAGTCCATCCATCTAGCTAGGCTACTCACAGTCCATCCATCTAGCTAGGCTACTCACAGTCCATCCATCTAGCTAGGCTACTCACAGTCCATCCATCTAGCTAGGCTACTCACAGTCCATCCATCTAGCTAGGCTACTCACAGTCCATCCATCTAGCTAGGCTACTCACAGTCCATCCATCTAGCTAGGCTACTCACAGTCCATCCATCTAGCTAGGCTACTCACAGTCCATCCATCTAGCTAGGCTACTCACAGTCCATCCATCTAGCTAGGCTACTCACAGTCCATCCATCTAGCTAGGCTACTCACAGTCCATCCATCTAGCTAGGCTACTCACAGTCCATCCATCTAGCTAGGCTACTCACAGTCCATCCATCTAGCTAGGCTACTCACAGTCCATCCATCTAGCTAGGCTACTCACAGTCCATCCATCTAGCTAGGCTACTCACAGTCCATCCATCTAGCTAGGCTACTCACAGTCCATCCATCTAGCTAGGCTACTCACAGTCCATCCATCTAGCTAGGCTACTCACAGTCCATCCATCTAGCTAGGCTACTCACAGTCCATCCATCTAGCTAGGCTACTCACAGTCCATCCATCTAGCTAGGCTACTCACAGTCCATCCATCTAGCTAGGCTACTCACAGTCCATCCATCTAGCTAGGCTACTCACAGTCCATCCATCTAGCTAGGCTACTCACAGTCCATCCATCTAGCTAGGCTACTCACAGTCCATCCATCTAGCTAGGCTACTCACAGTCCATCCATCTAGCTAGGCTACTCACAGTCCATCCATCTAGCTAGGCTACTCACAGTCCATCCATCTAGCTAGGCTACTCACAGTCCATCCATCTAGCTAGGCTACTCACAGTCCATCCATCTAGCTAGGCTACTCACAGTCCATCCATCTAGCTAGGCTACTCACAGTCCATCCATCTAGCTAGGCTACTCACAGTCCATCCATCTAGCTAGGCTACTCACAGTCCATCCATCTAGCTAGGCTACTCACAGTCCATCCATCTAGCTAGGCTACTCACAGTCCATCCATCTAGCTAGGCTACTCACAGTCCATCCATCTAGCTAGGCTACTCACAGTCCATCCATCTAGCTAGGCTACTCACAGTCCATCCATCTAGCTAGGCTACTCACAGTCCATCCATCTAGCTAGGCTACTCACAGTCCATCCATCTAGCTAGGCTACTCACAGTCCATCCATCTAGCTAGGCTACTCACAGTCCATCCATCTAGCTAGGCTACTCACAGTCCATCCATCTAGCTAGGCTACTCACAGTCCATCCATCTAGCTAGGCTACTCACAGTCCATCCATCTAGCTAGGCTACTCACAGTCCATCCATCTAGCTAGGCTACTCACAGTCCATCCATCTAGCTAGGCTACTCACAGTCCATCCATCTAGCTAGGCTACTCACAGTCCATCCATCTAGCTAGGCTACTCACAGTCCATCCATCTAGCTAGGCTACTCACAGTCCATCCATCTAGCTAGGCTACTCACAGTCCATCCATCTAGCTAGGCTACTCACAGTCCATCCATCTAGCTAGGCTACTCACAGTCCATCCATCTAGCTAGGCTACTCACAGTCCATCCATCTAGCTAGGCTACTCACAGTCCATCCATCTAGCTAGGCTACTCACAGTCCATCCATCTAGCTAGGCTACTCACAGTCCATCCATCTAGCTAGGCTACTCACAGTCCATCCATCTAGCTAGGCTACTCACAGTCCATCCATCTAGCTAGGCTACTCACAGTCCATCCATCTAGCTAGGCTACTCACAGTCCATCCATCTAGCTAGGCTACTCACAGTCCATCCATCTAGCTAGGCTACTCACAGTCCATCCATCTAGCTAGGCTACTCACAGTCCATCCATCTAGCTAGGCTACTCACAGTCCATCCATCTAGCTAGGCTACTCACAGTCCATCCATCTAGCTAGGCTACTCACAGTCCATCCATCTAGCTAGGCTACTCACAGTCCATCCATCTAGCTAGGCTACTCACAGTCCATCCATCTAGCTAGGCTACTCACAGTCCATCTCAGCCAGGACCTCCAACTCATCGGCGAACTGTTGATCAAACTCATCTTCTATCCCGAACATCTCGTCATACTCGTCCATAGTAGCGAGGAGTCAGCCGAGTTTAACGGTAACGTAACTGACAGCCGGTGTGTTCTAACGGTGCGTAATATACGGTAATAATATCTATGTAACGCTAACCGTTTCAGTCGGTTCCGTGTTTCTTCTTCTACCGTCGCGTCTTGTCCCGCTAAATTTCGCGGTAAAACTCTTATTGGGTAACTATTTCCGGGTTAAAAAAAAGAATTCTCGGTCGTGATTGGACGGTCCAGACAAAGACAGTACAAGTATGAAGATAGACTGAAACTGCTTCTCCAATAGAAATCCCCGCTTGTAGGCGATGTCATGGCGACGTCGGCTCGCTAAACTCGGGTCTTTAACGGTCGTCTCGGGCCGAACTGCGCATGTGCAGCCAGTCAAATCAAAGGCACTCTTTATTTTTATTTTTATTTCACCTTTATTTAACCAGGTAAGCCAGTTGAGAACAAGTTCTCATTTACAAACTGCGACCTGGCCAAGATAAAGCAAAGCAGTGCGATAAAAACAACAACACAGAGTTACATATGGGGTAAAATAAAACATAAAGTCAAAAAATACAACAGAAAATATATATACAGTGTGTGCAAATGTAGCAAGTTCTGGAGGTAAGGCAATAAATAGGCCATAGTGCAAAATAATTACAATTAGTATTAACACTGGAATGATTGATGTACTCGTTCGATATAAAGTTTTTTTTTTTTTTGCCGAAAATGAAAACGTGTCAGTTTGTCACTTTCACGAGGTTGGAGTAATAACATGTTCAACTACTTAAGACATTGTCTCCAATCCAGGTTGTGCCTTTAGATTTCAGGAAAATTAAACAACTAAGGACGTATTGTTCACTTCTCTCTTTGACTTCTCAAACCCCAAACCCCGGCCTGGTCAGTTTGGTCTGTTTCACATGCGTTCCCGGAAGTCTCGCAATGTTGCGCCTCTGGGTTGAGAAACTCTGTGCTCCAGATATTTATGTTCCGGGTGCTTCCGTCTCCGTCGGACAAGTTAGTTTTGAGCAACAGAGTTAAGTCAACACTACTGCAGATAACACCAGAGTAAAAACTATCGGTGGTCATTTCTCCCACAAGATCTCTCTCAAAAAACAGACGCTTCTGTGAAAACCGAAGGACTCTCAGGGTCGAGAGGACAAAACGTGTGAGGCTAAACTCCACCGCTGGGTGGCGCTGTTACTCGTGTCCGTCTGCCTGCTAAACAGCCTCACTCCACCGCTGGGTGGCGCTGTTACTCGTGTCCGTCTGCCTGCTAAACAGCTTTTAGCAGAAGTCGTGTCTCCAGTGTGTTGACTGACTGCGGTTTGGAAAAGCAAAAATGAATGCGACTTTTACTTGGGACACCGAAAGCAAACTGGTGAGATATTTATTCGATAACGGCGTTGTTTTATATTGTCCGGTCAGCAACCTGGACACATCTAAACGGTGAAATACGGGATGTGTTGCACGCGCTGATAAAGACGGTTGCACGTGGGATACCGACTGGTAACATAGTAACGAGTTCAGTTCATCACGAGACGGACAATTACAACTGGCGGCTAACTTAAGCCCGTCGATTAAAAGTGTGATATAACTGTATAGCTAGCTAGCTAGTTAGTTGTATTCCCGCTAGTTTAGACTTGGAACATTGTAAAACATAAGTGGTTTGATGTGTAATAACTTTTACCCGAAAGTTTTTTTAGCTAGCTAACGTTAGCTATCAGGAAGTGCTCCAGCAGTCAGGTGATCCCATCACCCGATATCACCATGGTAACAGCAGGTAAGGGACCGGAAGACCAGGGTTTCCCCAAACTCACTACACAGCAGATTCAAAATAACCACCTCATCATCAAAAGCTTTGATTGATTTCAATCTGCTGTGTAGTGCAAGGGGTAAAAACCAAAACCCTGCTGTAGACGAGGGAGTTAGTTAGTTAAACTAGCTAGTACTATTAAGTAGCTAGTTTATCTTTGTCTTTCGTGTTGTCGTTACTCTGCTGTTCTGAAACCAAAATACTTGGAGAAAAGGTGGCTACTGTAGTTAGCTTCTGGACACAGAAGTGAATTGGTTAGGGTTTCTGTGTTTTTATAGCACGTTGATGATTTTCTGCTAATGTGACCTATTGGGTATTGAAACCGACTCAAGGCAATCGGCGCATGTGACAAATAAAATGTGATTTGATTTGTGTGTGTGTGTGTAACAGTGTTGCCTTCCGTCCCTCTCCTCGCCCCTAACTGGGCTTGAACCAGGGGACCCTCCGCACACATCGACAACAGTCACCCTCGAAGCACCGTTACGCATATCAAGGGAAACAACTACTTCAAGGTCTCAGAGCGAGTGACGTCACCGATTGGAAACGCTACCTAGCGGGCGCCGCTAACTAGCTGGTGATGTCGTGTGTTTTCCAGGAGGGTCTTACCGAAGTGTGGCAGCCCAGGGAGGGTTTGGCCACGCCCCCAGAGGAAGAGGGCGGGGCTAAGACCGATGTAGACAAACTAAAGGACCGATTGGTCCTTTTCTCCGCTAACTCCTCCCCCTCGTGCATGGAGCTGGCCAATAGGATCGCAGAGTGAGTCAAAAGCGTTCCAGTTTACACCAGGGCCACGTTCAGTAGCGAAACGTTGTTGAATGTTGTTGCAGATAGAAATGCCATGACTAGAGCGTGACATGATTCCTTCTTCTACGTGTCGGAGAGGCATGCTTGTTCTACGTAACATATTTTTTATCTGAACGTTCCAAAACGTTGTGTCCTGCTGAACGCGCCCCCAGGGTTCTCTGAACTAGTCGCTCTGAAGGCTTCTTCTCCAGCCTCCTTTAATACACCTGATTCAGCTACTGGTCTGCTTTTCACCAGGACCGTGATTGGGTTAGAGCAGGGCCGGATCTAAACCCTCTAGTTGAATAGCATGTTACCTTGTCCTCTGGTAGGAGACTGTACCACCTCTAGTTGAGCATTATATAACACCTCCTAACCCTAACCTCCTCCTGTCTGTCTGTCTGTCTGTCTGTCTGTAGGAGACTGGGAGTAGAGTAGAACCTCTAGCTGAGCAGTATGTAACAGGTCTAGTTGGTAACACCTCCTAACCCTAACCTCCTCCTGTCTGTCTGTCTGTCTGTCTGTCTGTCTGTAGGAGACTGGGAGTAGAGTAGAACCTCTAGCTGAGCAGTATGTAACAGGTCTAGTTGGTAACACCTCCTAACCCTAACCTCCTCCTGTCTGTCTGTCTGTCTGTCTGTCTGTCTGTAGGAGACTGGGAGTAGAGTAGAACCTCTAGCTGAGCAGTATGTAACAGGTCTAGTTGGTAACACCTCCTAACCCTAACCTCCTCCTGTCTGTCTGTCTGTCTGTCTGTCTGTAGGAGACTGGGAGTAGAGTAGAACCTCTAGCTGAGCAGTATGTAACAGGTCTAGTTGGTAACACCTCCTAACCCTAACCTCCTCCTGTCTGTCTGTCTGTCTGTCTGTAGGAGACTGGGAGTAGAGTAGAACCTCTAGCTGAGCAGTATGTAACAGGTCTAGTTGGTAACACCTCCTAACCCTAACCTCCTCCTGTCTGTCTGTCTGTCTGTCTGTAGGAGACTGGGAGTAGAGTAGAACCTCTAGCTGAGCAGTATGTAACAGGTCTAGTTGGTAACACCTCCTAACCCTAACCTCCTCCTGTCTGTCTGTCTGTCTGTCTGTAGGAGACTGGGAGTAGAGTAGAACCTCTAGCTGAGCAGTATGTAACAGGTCTAGTTGGTAACACCTCCTAACCCTAACCTCCTCCTGTCTGTCTGTCTGTCTGTCTGTCTGTAGGAGACTGGGAGTAGAGTAGAACCTCTAGCTGAGCAGTATGTAACAGGTCTAGTTGGTAACACCTCCTAACCCTAACCTCCTCCTGTCTGTCTGTCTGTCTGTCTGTAGGAGACTGGGAGTAGAGTAGAACCTCTAGCTGAGCAGTATGTAACAGGTCTAGTTGGTAACACCTCCTAACCCTAACCTCCTCCTGTCTGTCTGTCTGTCTGTCTGTCTGTAGGAGACTGGGAGTAGAGTAGAACCTCTAGCTGAGCAGTATGTAACAGGTCTAGTTGGTAACACCTCCTAACCCTAACCTCCTCCTGTCTGTCTGTCTGTCTGTCTGTCTGTCTGTAGGAGACTGGGAGTAGAGTAGAACCTCTAGCTGAGCAGTATGTAACAGGTCTAGTTGGTAACACCTCCTAACCCTAACCTCCTCCTGTCTGTCTGTCTGTCTGTCTGTCTGTCTGTCTGTAGGAGACTGGGAGTAGAGTAGAACCTCTAGCTGAGCAGTATGTAACAGGTCTAGTTGGTAACACCTCCTAACCCTAACCTCCTCCTGTCTGTCTGTCTGTCTGTCTGTCTGTAGGAGACTGGGAGTAGAGTAGAACCTCTAGCTGAGCAGTATGTAACAGGTCTAGTTGGTAACACCTCCTAACCCTAACCTCCTCCTGTCTGTCTGTCTGTCTGTCTGTCTGTCTGTCTGTAGGAGACTGGGAGTAGAGTAGAACCTCTAGCTGAGCAGTATGTAACAGGTCTAGTTGGTAACACCTCCTAACCCTAACCTCCTCCTGTCTGTCTGTCTGTCTGTCTGTCTGTAGGAGACTGGGAGTAGAGTAGAACCTCTAGCTGAGCAGTATGTAACAGGTCTAGTTGGTAACACCTCCTAACCCTAACCTCCTCCTGTCTGTCTGTCTGTCTGTCTGTCTGTAGGAGACTGGGAGTAGAGTAGAACCTCTAGCTGAGCAGTATGTAACAGGTCTAGTTGGTAACACCTCCTAACCCTAACCTCCTCCTGTCTGTCTGTCTGTCTGTCTGTCTGTCTGTCTGTCTGTCTGTCTGTCTGTAGGAGACTGGGAGTAGAGGAGAACCTCTAGCTGAGCAGTATGTAACAGGTCTAGTTGGTAACACCTCCTAACCCTAACCTCCTCCTGTCTGTCTGTCTGTCTGTCTGTCTGTCTGTAGGAGACTGGGAGTAGAGGAGAACCTCTAGCTGAGCAGTATGTAACAGGTCTAGTTGGTAACACCTCCTAACCCTAACCTCCTCCTGTCTGTCTGTCTGTCTGTCTGTCTGTCTGTCTGTAGGAGACTGGGAGTAGAGTAGAACCTCTAGCTGAGCAGTATGTAACAGGTCTAGTTGGTAACACCTCCTAACCCTAACCTCCTCCTGTCTGTCTGTCTGTCTGTCTGTCTGTAGGAGACTGGGAGTAGAGTAGAACCTCTAGCTGAGCAGTATGTAACAGGTCTAGTTGGTAACACCTCCTAACCCTAACCTCCTCCTGTCTGTCTGTCTGTCTGTCTGTCTGTAGGAGACTGGGAGTAGAGTAGAACCTCTAGCTGAGCAGTATGTAACAGGTCTAGTTGGTAACACCTCCTAACCCTAACCTCCTCCTGTCTGTCTGTCTGTCTGTCTGTCTGTCTGTAGGAGACTGGGAGTAGAGTAGAACCTCTAGCTGAGCAGTATGTAACAGGTCTAGTTGGTAACACCTCCTAACCCTAACCTCCTCCTGTCTGTCTGTCTGTCTGTCTGTCTGTCTGTAGGAGACTGGGAGTAGAGTAGAACCTCTAGCTGAGCAGTATGTAACAGGTCTAGTTGGTAACACCTCCTAACCCTAACCTCCTCCTGTCTGTCTGTCTGTCTGTCTGTCTGTAGGAGACTGGGAGTAGAGGAGAACCTCTAGCTGAGCAGTATGTAACAGGTCTAGTTGGTAACACCTCCTAACCCTAACCTCCTCCTGTCTGCCTGCCTGTCTGTCTGTCTGTCTGTCTGTCTGTCTGTAGGAGACTGGGAGTAGAGGAGAACCTCTAGCTGAGCAGTATGTAACAGGTCTAGTTGGTAACACCTCCTAACCCTAACCTCCTCCTGTCTGTCTGTCTGTCTGTCTGTCTGTAGGAGACTGGGAGTAGAGTAGAACCTCTAGCTGAGCAGTATGTAACAGGTCTAGTTGGTAACACCTCCTAACCCTAACCTCCTCCTGTCTGTCTGTCTGTCTGTCTGTCTGTAGGAGACTGGGAGTAGAGTAGAACCTCTAGCTGAGCAGTATGTAACAGGTCTAGTTGGTAACACCTCCTAACCCTAACCTCCTCCTGTCTGTCTGTCTGTCTGTCTGTCTGTAGGAGACTGGGAGTAGAGGAGAACCTCTAGCTGAGCAGTATGTAACAGGTCTAGTTGGTAACACCTCCTAACCCTAACCTCCTCCTGTCTGTCTGTCTGTCTGTCTGTCTGTAGGAGACTGGGAGTAGAGTAGAACCTCTAGCTGAGCAGTATGTAACAGGTCTAGTTGGTAACACCTCCTAACCCTAACCTCCTCCTGTCTGTCTGTCTGTCTGTCTGTCTGTAGGAGACTGGGAGTAGAGGAGAACCTCTAGCTGAGCAGTATGTAACAGGTCTAGTTGGTAACACCTCCTAACCCTAACCTCCTCCTGTCTGTCTGTCTGTCTGTCTGTCTGTAGGAGACTGGGAGTAGAGTAGAACCTCTAGCTGAGCAGTATGTAACAGGTCTAGTTGGTAACACCTCCTAACCCTAACCTCCTCCTGTCTGTCTGTCTGTCTGTCTGTCTGTCTGTCTGTCTGTAGGAGACTGGGAGTAGAGTAGAACCTCTAGCTGAGCAGTATGTAACAGGTCTAGTTGGTAACACCTCCTAACCCTAACCTCCTCCTGTCTGTCTGTCTGTCTGTCTGTCTGTCTGTAGGAGACTGGGAGTAGAGTAGAACCTCTAGCTGAGCAGTATGTAACAGGTCTAGTTGGTAACACCTCCTAACCCTAACCTCCTCCTGTCTGTCTGTCTGTCTGTCTGTCTGTCTGTAGGAGACTGGGAGTAGAGTAGAACCTCTAGCTGAGCAGTATGTAACAGGTCTAGTTGGTAACACCTCCTAACCCTAACCTCCTCCTGTCTGTCTGTCTGTCTGTCTGTCTGTAGGAGACTGGGAGTAGAGTAGAACCTCTAGCTGAGCAGTATGTAACAGGTCTAGTTGGTAACACCTCCTAACCCTAACCTCCTCCTGTCTGTCTGTCTGTCTGTCTGTCTGTCTGTCTGTCTGTCTGTCTGTCTGTCTGTCTGTCTGTAGGAGACTGGGAGTAGAGTAGAACCTCTAGCTGAGCAGTATGTAACAGGTCTAGTTGGTAACACCTCCTAACCCTAACCTCCTCCTGTCTGTCTGTCTGTCTGTCTGTCTGTAGGAGACTGGGAGTAGAGTAGAACCTCTAGCTGAGCAGTATGTAACAGGTCTAGTTGGTAACACCTCCTAACCCTAACCTCCTCCTGTCTGTCTGTCTGTCTGTCTGTCTGTCTGTAGGAGACTGGGAGTAGAGTAGAACCTCTAGCTGAGCAGTATGTAACAGGTCTAGTTGGTAACACCTCCTAACCCTAACCTCCTCCTGTCTGTCTGTCTGTCTGTCTGTCTGTAGGAGACTGGGAGTAGAGTAGAACCTCTAGCTGAGCAGTATGTAACAGGTCTAGTTGGTAACACCTCCTAACCCTAACCTCCTCCTGTCTGTCTGTCTGTCTGTCTGTCTGTCTGTCTGTAGGAGACTGGGAGTAGAGTAGAACCTCTAGCTGAGCAGTATGTAACAGGTCTAGTTGGTAACACCTCCTAACCCTAACCTCCTCCTGTCTGTCTGTCTGTCTGTCTGTCTGTAGGAGACTGGGAGTAGAGTAGAACCTCTAGCTGAGCAGTATGTAACAGGTCTAGTTGGTAACACCTCCTAACCCTAACCTCCTCCTGTCTGTCTGTCTGTCTGTCTGTCTGTAGGAGACTGGGAGTAGAGTAGAACCTCTAGCTGAGCAGTATGTAACAGGTCTAGTTGGTAACACCTCCTAACCCTAACCTCCTCCTGTCTGTCTGTCTGTCTGTCTGTCTGTAGGAGACTGGGAGTAGAGTAGAACCTCTAGCTGAGCAGTATGTAACAGGTCTAGTTGGTAACACCTCCTAACCCTAACCTCCTCCTGTCTGTCTGTCTGTCTGTCTGTCTGTAGGAGACTGGGAGTAGAGGAGAACCTCTAGCTGAGCAGTATGTAACAGGTCTAGTTGGTAACACCTCCTAACCCTAACCTCCTCCTGTCTGTCTGTCTGTCTGTCTGTCTGTCTGTAGGAGACTGGGAGTAGAGTAGAACCTCTAGCTGAGCAGTATGTAACAGGTCTAGTTGGTAACACCTCCTAACCCTAACCTCCTCCTGTCTGTCTGTCTGTCTGTCTGTCTGTAGGAGACTGGGAGTAGAGTAGAACCTCTAGCTGAGCAGTATGTAACAGGTCTAGTTGGTAACACCTCCTAACCCTAACCTCCTCCTGTCTGTCTGTCTGTCTGTCTGTCTGTAGGAGACTGGGAGTAGAGTAGAACCTCTAGCTGAGCAGTATGTAACAGGTCTAGTTGGTAACACCTCCTAACCCTAACCTCCTCCTGTCTGTCTGTCTGTCTGTCTGTCTGTAGGAGACTGGGAGTAGAGGAGAACCTCTAGCTGAGCAGTATGTAACAGGTCTAGTTGGTAACACCTCCTAACCCTAACCTCCTCCTGTCTGTCTGTCTGTCTGTCTGTCTGTAGGAGACTGGGAGTAGAGTAGAACCTCTAGCTGAGCAGTATGTAACAGGTCTAGTTGGTAACACCTCCTAACCCTAACCTCCTCCTGTCTGTCTGTCTGTCTGTCTGTCTGTAGGAGACTGGGAGTAGAGTAGAACCTCTAGCTGAGCAGTATGTAACAGGTCTAGTTGGTAACACCTCCTAACCCTAACCTCCTCCTGTCTGTCTGTCTGTCTGTCTGTCTGTAGGAGACTGGGAGTAGAGGAGAACCTCTAGCTGAGCAGTATGTAACAGGTCTAGTTGGTAACACCTCCTAACCCTAACCTCCTCCTGTCTGTCTGTCTGTCTGTCTGTCTGTAGGAGACTGGGAGTAGAGGAGAACCTCTAGCTGAGCAGTATGTAACAGGTCTAGTTGGTAACACCTCCTAACCCTAACCTCCTCCTGTCTGTCTGTCTGTCTGTCTGTCTGTCTGTCTGTAGGAGACTGGGAGTAGAGTAGAACCTCTAGCTGAGCAGTATGTAACAGGTCTAGTTGGTAACACCTCCTAACCCTAACCTCCTCCTGTCTGTCTGTCTGTCTGTCTGTCTGTCTGTCTGTCTGTCTGTAGGAGACTGGGAGTAGAGCTTGGGAAGACTGAAGTCTACCAGGATTCTAGTGGAGGTGAGGAGGAAGAGGAGGAGGAGGAGGAGGAGGAGGATGATGATACTGGCGACGATAATGGTGATGTCTGTATGACCCCTGACCTCTTGTCTCCATAGAAACGCGTATCCAGATCCAGGAGTCGGTCAGAGGGAAAGACGTCTACGTCATCCAGACCATGTCACCGTTAGTTTCACCTTTTATTAGTCTTATCTACAGTAAACGCATCATATACACCGTCCAATTAACCGTTAGTTTCACCTTTTATTAGTCATATCTACAGTAAACACATCATATACACCGTCCAATTAACCGTTAGTTTCACCTTTTATTAGTCATATCTACAGTAAACTCATCATATACACCGTCCAATTAACCGTTAGTTTCACCTTTTATTAGTCATATCTACAGTAAACTCATCATATACACCGTCCAATTAACCGTTAGTTTCACCTTTTATTAGTCATATCTACAGTAAACACATCATATACACCGTCCAATTAACCGTTAGTTTCACCTTTTATTAGTCATATCTACAGTAAACACATCATATACACCGTCCAATTAACCGTTAGTTTCACCTTTTATTAGTCATATCTACAGTAAACACATCATATACACCGTCCAATTAACCGTTAGTTTCACCTTTTATTAGTCATATCTACAGTAAACACATCATATACACCGTCCAATTAACCGTTAGTTTCACCTTTTATTAGTCATATCTACAGTAAACACATCATATACACCGTCCAATTAACCGTTAGTTTCACCTTTTATTAGTCATATCTACAGTAAACACATCATATACACCGTCCAATTAACCGTTAGTTTCACCTTTTATTAGTCATATCTACAGTAAACACATCATATACACCGTCCAATTAACCGTTAGTTTCACCTTTTATTAGACATATCTACAGTAAACACATCATATACACCGTCCAATTAACCGTTAGTTTCACCTTTTATTAGTCATATCTACAGTAAACACATCATATACACCGTCCAATTAACCGTTAGTTTCACCTTTTATTAGTCATATCTACAGTAAACACATCATATACACCGTCCAATTAACCGTTAGTTTCACCTTTTATTAGTCATATCTACAGTAAACACATCATATACACCGTCCAATTAACCGTTAGTTTCACCTTTTATTAGTCATATCTACAGTAAACACATCATATACACCGTCCAATTAACCGTTAGTTTCACCTTTTATTAGTCATATCTACAGTAAACACATCATATACACCGTCCAATTAACCGTTAGTTTCACCTTTTATTAGTCATATCTACAGTAAACACATCATATACACCGTCCAATTAACCGTTAGTTTCACCTTTTATTAGTCATATCTACAGTAAACACATCATATACACCGTCCAATTAACCGTTAGTTTCACCTTTTATTAGTCATATCTACAGTAAACACATCATATACACCGTCCAATTAACCGTTAGTTTCACCTTTTATTAGTCATATCTACAGTAAACACATCATATACACCGTCCAATTAACCGTCAGGTTCACCTTTTATTAGTCATATCTACAGTAAACACATCATATACACCGTCCAATTAACCGTTAGTTTCACCTTTTATTAGTCATATCTACAGTAAACACATCATATACACCGTCCAATTAACCGTTAGTTTCACCTTTTATTAGTCATATCTACAGTAAACACATCATATACACCGTCCAATTAACCGTTAGTTTCACCTTTTATTAGTCATATCTACAGTAAACACATCATATACACCGTCCAATTAACCGTTAGTTTCACCTTTTATTAGTCCTGTGTACAGGTGTTTTGGGGAAGGGGGCTTTGGTTGGTAAGTGTTTTAAAATGTACTGGTCCTTCTTCACCACCCACTGGAGGGCCTTGTGGCAATTCCCCCGGTACCGGGCCCTGATGCATCCGGTCAGGACGCTCTCGATGGTGCAGCGGTAGTATTTGGAGAGGACTCGGGGTGGCATGCCACATTTCTTCAGCCGCCTTAGGAAGTAGAGACTGCCTCCAAATACAACACTGCCCCTTTAAGGCTCTCATGGAGGATGGTTGGCCACCCTTGGTAACCTATAAAATATTGCAACATTAGAATTACAACCAAATCACATTTTTATGTCTTTTTATAAAATAATTCCCTCCAGGGCTGGAAATTAAGAGCTTCCCATCGTCCCTGGGATGATACAAAATATGTAGACGGTTCAAAACAGATTCTGGGACAGTTCGAGGATGACGGTTCAAAACAGATTCTGGGACAGTTCGAGGGCGACGGTTCAAAACAGATTCTGGGACAGTTCGAGGACGACGGTTCAAAACAGATTCTGGGACAGTTCGAGGGCGACGGTTCAAAACAGATTCTGGGACAGTTCGAGGACGACGGTTCAAAACAGATTCTGGGACAGTTCGAGGGCGACGGTTCAAAACAGATTCTGGGATAGTTCGAGGACGACAGTTCTCTCTGTGTATTAGTGTTACCTAACAGCTCTCCCCCATCTCTCTGTGTATTAGTGTTACCTAACAGCTCTCCCCCATCTCTCTGTGTATTAGTGTTACCTAACAGCTCTCCCTCTCCCCCATCTCTCTGTGTATTAGTGTTACCTAACAGCTCTCCCCCATCTCTCTGTGTATTAGTGTTACCTAACAGCTCTCCCCCATCTCTCTGTGTATTAGTGTTACCTAACAGCTCTCCCTCTCCCCCATCTCTCTGTGTATTAGTGTTACCTAACAGCTCTCCCCCATCTCTCTGTGTATTAGTGTTACCTAACAGCTCTCCCCCCATCTCTCTGTGTATTAGTGTTACCTAACAGCTCTCCCTCTCCCCCATCTCTCTGTGTATTAGTGTTACCTAACAGCTCTCCCCCCATCTCTCTGTGTATTAGTGTTACCTAACAGCTCTCCCCCATCTCTCTGTGTATTAGTGTTACCTAACAGCTCTCCCCCTATCTCTCTGTGTATTAGTGTTACCTAACAGCTCTCCCCCATCTCTCTGTGTATTAGTGTTACCTAGCAGCTCTCCCCCATCTCTCTGTGTATTAGTGTTACCTAACAGCTCTCCCCCATCTCTCTGTGTATTAGTGTTACCTAACAGCTCTCCCCATCTCTCTGTGTATTAGTGTTACCTAACAGCTCTCCCCTCCCCCATCTCTCTGTGTATTAGTGTTACCTAACAGCTCTCCCTCTCCCCCATCTCTCTGTGTATTAGTGTTACCTAACAGCTCTCCCCCATCTCTCTGTGTATTAGTGTTACCTAACAGCTCTCCCCCCATCTCTCTGTGTATTAGTGTTACCTAACAGCTCTCCCTCTCCCCCATCTCTCTGTGTATTAGTGTTACCTAACAGCTCTCCCCCATCTCTCTGTGTATTAGTGTTACCTAACAGCTCTCCCCCCATCTCTCTGTGTATTAGTGTTACCTAACAGCTCTCCCTCTCCCCCATCTCTCTGTGTATTAGTGTTACCTAACAGCTCTCCCCCATCTCTCTGTGTATTAGTGTTACCTAACAGCTCTCCCCCATCTCTCTGTGTATTAGTGTTACCTAACAGCTCTCCCCCATCTCTCTGTGTATTAGTGTTACCTAACAGCTCTCCCCCATCTCTCTGTGTATTAGTGTTACCTAACAGCTCTCCCTCTCCCCCATCTCTCTGTGTATTAGTGTTACCTAACAGCTCTCCCCCATCTCTCTGTGTATTAGTGTTACCTAACAGCTCTCCCCCATCTCTCTGTGTATTAGTGTTACCTAACAGCTCTCCCCCATCTCTCTGTGTATTAGTGTTACCTAACAGCTCTCCCCCCATCTCTCTGTGTATTAGTGTTACCTAACAGCTCTCCCCCCATCTCTCTGTGTATTAGTGTTACCTAACAGCTCTCCCCCATCTCTCTGTGTATTAGTGTTACCTAACAGCTCTCCCCCATCTCTCTGTGTATTAGTGTTACCTAACAGCTCTCCCCCATCTCTCTGTGTATTAGTGTTACCTAACAGCTCTCCCCCATCTCTCTGTGTATTAGTGTTACCTAACAGCTCTCCCCCATCTCTCTGTGTATTAGTGTTACCTAACAGCTCTCCCCCATCTCTCTGTGTATTAGTGTTACCTAACAGCTCTCCCCCATCTCTCTGTGTATTAGTGTTACCTAACAGCTCTCCCCCCCATCTCTCTGTGTATTAGTGTTACCTAACAGCTCTCCCCCCATCTCTCTGTGTATTAGTGTTACCTAACAGCTCTCCCCCCATCTCTCTGTGTATTAGTGTTACCTAACAGCTCTCCCCCATCTCTCTGTGTATTAGTGTTACCTAACAGCTCTCCCCCCATCTCTCTGTGTATTAGTGTTACCTAACAGCTCTCCCCCCATCTCTCTGTGTATTAGTGTTACCTAACAGCTCTCCCTCCCCATCTCTCTGTGTATTAGTGTTACCTAACAGCTCTCCCCTCCCCCATCTCTCTGTGTATTAGTGTTACCTAACAGCTCTCCCCCATCTCTCTGTGTATTAGTGTTACCGAACAGCTCTCCCCCATCTCTCTGTGTATTAGTGTTACCTAACAGCTCTCCCCATCTCTCTGTGTATTAGTGTTACCTAACAGCTCTCCCCCCATCTCTCTGTGTATTAGTGTTACCTAACAGCTCTCCCCCATCTCTCTGTGTATTAGTGTTACCTAACAGCTCTCCCCCCATCTCTCTGTGTATTAGTGTTACCTAACAGCTCTCCCTCTCCCCCATCTCTCTGTGTATTAGTGTTACCTAACAGCTCTCCCCCATCTCTCTGTGTATTAGTGTTACCTAACAGCTCTCCCCCATCTCTCTGTGTATTAGTGTTACCTAACAGCTCTCCCTCTCCCCCATCTCTCTGTGTATTAGTGTTACCTAACAGCTCTCCCCCATCTCTCTGTGTATTAGTGTTACCTAACAGCTCTCCCCCCATCTCTCTGTGTATTAGTGTTACCTAACAGCTCTCCCTCTCCCCCATCTCTCTGTGTATTAGTGTTACCTAACAGCTCTCCCCCATCTCTCTGTGTATTAGTGTTACCTAACAGCTCTCCCCCATCTCTCTGTGTATTAGTGTTACCTAGCAGCTCTCCCCCCATCTCTCTGTGTATTAGTGTTACCTAACAGCTCTCCCCCATCTCTCTGTGTATTAGTGTTACCTAACAGCTCTCCCCCCATCTCTCTGTGTATTAGTGTTACCTAACAGCTCTCCCCCATCTCTCTGTGTGTTAGTGTTACCTAACAGCTCTCCCCCCATCTCTCTGTGTATTAGTGTTACCTAACAGCTCTCCCTCTCCCCCATCTCTCTGTGTATTAGTGTTACCTAACAGCTCTCCCCCATCTCTCTGTGTATTAGTGTTACCTAACAGCTCTCCCCCCATCTCTCTGTGTATTAGTGTTACCTAACAGCTCTCCCTCTCCCCCATCTCTCTGTGTATTAGTGTTACCTAACAGCTCTCACCCATCTCTCTGTGTATTAGTGTTACCTAACAGCTCTCCCCCATCTCTCTGTGTATTAGTGTTACCTAACAGCTCTCCCCCATCTCTCTGTGTATTAGTGTTACCTAACAGCTCTCCCTCTCCCCCATCTCTCTGTGTATTAGTGTTACCTAACAGCTCTCCCCCATCTCTCTGTGTATTAGTGTTACCTAACAGCTCTCCCCCCATCTCTCTGTGTATTAGTGTTACCTAACAGCTCTCCCTCTCCCCATCTCTCTGTGTATTAGTGTTACCTAACAGCTCTCCCCCATCTCTCTGTGTATTAGTGTTACCTAACAGCTCTCCCCCATCTCTCTGTGTATTAGTGTTACCTAACAGCTCTCCCTCTCCCCCATCTCTCTGTGTATTAGTGTTACCTAACAGCTCTCCCCCCATCTCTCTGTGTATTAGTGTTACCTAACAGCTCTCCCCCATCTCTCTGTGTATTAGTGTTACCTAGCAGCTCTCCCCCATCTCTCTGTGTATTAGTGTTACCTAACAGCTCTCCCCCATCTCTCTGTGTATTAGTGTTACCTAACAGCTCTCCCCCATCTCTCTGTGTATTAGTGTTACCTAACAGCTCTCCCCCCATCTCTCTGTGTATTAGTGTTACCTAACAGCTCTCCCCCCATCTCTCTGTGTATTAGTGTTACCTAACAGCTCTCCCCCATCTCTCTGTGTATTAGTGTTACCTAACAGCTCTCCCCCATCTCTCTGTGTATTAGTGTTACCTAACAGCTCTCCCCCATCTCTCTGTGTATTAGTGTTACCTAACAGCTCTCCCCCATCTCTCTGTGTATTAGTGTTACCTAACAGCTCTCCCCCATCTCTCTGTGTATTAGTGTTACCTAACAGCTCTCCCCCCATCTCTCTGTGTATTAGTGTTACCTAACAGCTCTCCCCCATCTCTCTGTGTATTAGTGTTACCTAACAGCTCTCCCCCATCTCTCTGTGTATTAGTGTTACCTAACAGCTCTCCCCCTATCTCTCTGTGTATTAGTGTTACCTAACAGCTCTCCCCCATCTCTCTGTGTATTAGTGTTACCTAACAGCTCTCCCTCTCCCCCATCTCTCTGTGTATTAGTGTTACCTAACAGCTCTCCCTCTCCCCCATCTCTCTGTGTATTAGTGTTACCTAACAGCTCTCCCCATCTCTCTGTGTATTAGTGTTACCTAACAGCTCTCCCCCATCTCTCTGTGTATTAGTGTTACCTAACAGCTCTCCCCCATCTCTCTGTGTATTAGTGTTACCTAACAGCTCTCCCCCTATCTCTCTGTGTATTAGTGTTACCTAACAGCTCTCCCCCATCTCTCTGTGTATTAGTGTTACCTAACAGCTCTCCCTCTCCCCCATCTCTCTGTGTATTAGTGTTACCTAACAGCTCTCCCTCTCCCCCATCTCTCTGTGTATTAGTGTTACCTAACAGCTCTCCCCCCATCTCTCTGTGTATTAGTGTTACCTAACAGCTCTCCCCCATCTCTCTGTGTATTAGTGTTACCTAACAGTAAACTGTGTGTGTGTATCCAGGGATGTGAACCGGTGCCTGGTGGAGCTGTGTGTGATGGCGTATGGGTGTGTGACGGCGGGTGCGAGGAGTGTGTGTGGCGTGCTGCCCTACCTACCCTACAGCAGACAGTGTAAGATGAGGAAGAGGGGATCCATCGTCTGCAAGCTGATGGCTTCTCTGATGTGTTGTGCAGGTGAGACTCCGCAACACGTTATGTTCCAATCTAATGTGTTGGAGATGGATAACAGTTGATCCCACACTGTGTTAGGTCTGACCCATCTCATCACCATGGATCTTCATCAGAAGGAGATTCAGGGGTTCTTCAACATCCCAGTAGACAACCTGAGAGCTTCACCCTTCCTACTGCAGTACATAAAGGAGGAGGTAAGACTACACTACCCACAACCCCCTCCTACTATACTACCCACAACCCCCCAGTACATAAAGGAGGAGGTAAGACTACACTACCCACAACCCCCTCCTACTACACTACCCAAAAAACCCCAGTACATAAAGGAGGAGGTAAGACTACACTACCCACAACCCCGTCCTACTACACTACCCAAAACCCCCCAGTACATAAAGGAGGAGGTAAGACTACACTACCCACAACCCCCTCCTACTACACTACCCAAAACCCCTCAGTACATAAAGGAGGAGGTAAGACTACACTACCCACAACCCCCTCCTACTACACTACCCAAAAAACCCCAGTACATAAAGGAGGAGGTAAGACTACACTAACACACAACCCCCTCCTACTACACTACCCAAAACCCCCCAGTACATAAAGGAGGAGGTAAGACTACACTACCCACAACCCCCTCCTACTACACTACCCACAGCCCCCCAGTACATAAAGGAGGAGGTAAGACTACACTACCCACAACCCCCTCCTACTACACTACCCAAAACCCCTCAGTACATAAAGGAGGAGGTAAGACTACACTACCCACAACCCCCTCCTACTACACTACCCAAAACCCCCCAGTACATAAAGGAGGAGGTAAGACTACACTACCCACAACCCCCTCCTACTACACTACCCAAAACCCCACAGTACATAAAGGAGGAGGTAAGACTACACTACCCACAACCCCCTCCTACTACACTACCCAAAAAAACCCCAGTACATAAAGGAGGAGGTAAGACTACACTAACACACAACCCCCTCCTACTACACTTCCCAAAACCCCCCAGTACATAAAGGAGGAGGTAAGACTACACTACCCACAACCCCCTCCTACTACACTACCCAAAAAACCCCAGTACATAAAGGAGGAGGTAAGACTACACTACCCACAACCCCCTCCTACTACACTACCCACAGCCCCCCAGTACATAAAGGAGGAGGTAAGACTACACTACCCACAACCCCCTCCTACTACACTACCCAAAACCCCTCAGTACATAAAGGAGGAGGTAAGACTACACTACCCACAACCCCCTCCTACTACACTACCCAAAAACCCCCAGTACATAAAGGAGGAGGTAAGACTACACTACCCACAACCCCCTCCTACTACACTACCCAAAACCCCCCAGTACATAAAGGAGGAGGTAAGACTACACTACCCACAACCCCCTCCTACTACACTACCCAAAAAACCCCAGTACATAAAGGAGGAGGTAAGACTACACTAACACACAACCCCCTCCTACTACACTACCCAAAACCCCCCAGTACATAAAGGAGGAGGTAAGACTACACTACCCACAACCCCCTCCTACTACACTACCCAAAACCCCCCAGTACATAAAGGAGGAGGTAAGACTACACTACCCACAACCCCCTCCTACTACACTACCCAAAAAAAAACAGTACATAAAGGAGGAGGTAAGACTACACTACCCACAACCCCCTCCTACTACACTACCCAAAACCCCCAGTACATAAAGGAGGAGGTAAGACTACACTACCCACAACCCCCTCCTACTACACTACCCAAAACCCCCCAGTACATAAAGGAGGAGGTAAGACTACACTACCCACAACCCCCTCCTACTACAGTACACACAGGAAGAGGTAAGTCAACACTACCCACAACCCCCTGTTGTCTCCCTGTAGATTCCAGACTCTACTACCCAATATCCCCTGTTGACTCCTTGTTGATTCCAGACTACACTACCCATAACCCCCTGTTGTCTCCCTGTAGATTCCAGACTACACTACCCATAACCCCCTGTTGTCTCCCTGTAGATTCCAGACTCCACTACCCATAACCCCCTGTTGTCTCCCTGTAGATTCCAGACTACAGTAATGCCGTCATCGTGGCCAAATCACCGGCCTCCGCTAAGAGGTGAGCAACCCTAACGCTCCTTCCTTCAGTTCACTGTGAATCAACACACTACAACTAAACGCGTGTGTGTGTGTGTGTGTGTAGGGCCCAGTCCCTAGCCGAGAGGTTGCGTGTGTGTATCGCTGTGATCCACGGAGACGCAGAGACGGACCTGCTGGACGGACGACACTCTCCTCCGACAGTCAGAACCTCTGGAGGTCTGCCTCAAGTACCCTGTAAGAGGCCCACACACACACCACCCAGTTGGCTAAAGGCAGGGTTGAAAGGCGAGTTCCTAACGAGTTCAGGAAGCCGAGCTAGAGATCTGAGTTCCTAACGAGTTCAGGAAGCCGAGCTAGAGATCTGAGTTCCTAACGAGTTCAGGAAGCCGAGCTAGAGATCTGAGTTCCTAACGAGTTCAGGAAGCCGAGCTAGAGATCTGAGTTCCTAGCGAGTTCAGGAAGCCGAGCTAGAGATCTGAGTTCCTAGCGAGTTCAGGAAGCCGAGCTAGAGATCTGAATTCCTAACGAGTTCAGGAAGCCGAGCTAGAGATCTGAGTTCCTAGCGAGTTCAGGAAGCCGAGCTAGAGATCTGAGTGACGTTCCCAGCTGTAGGGGGGGAAGACGTTTTGATCAGGAGACCTACATGCACATTTTCTCTAACACTAAACGTATAATATGTATTTTACAGTTACAAGGAAGGTGAAATCTTATAGTTAGTCGTTTTTATCGTTTGATTATTACTACATTTAGAAAGCATATAAGTAATTTCAAGCCTTATTCATACAGTTTTGTTGAATAGGAAACACCTCAGCAATTTCTAACTATTTTGACCAGAAAGGTGAGAATGGAACCTTCCTTGGAGTGTACAGCGTTACTAGTTGTTGTTTATGGCCCTCGTGATAAATCATTACTTTTGGGGATTACGTAGATTACATTTCAGATTACATGTGGTTTACATTTTATGTTACTTTTCAGATTACGTTTTAGATTACGTTTTAGATTACGTTTCAGATTAGATTACGTTTCAGATTACGTTTTAGATTAGATTACGTTTTAGATTACGTTTCAGATTACGTTTTAGATTACGTTTCAGATTACGTTTTAGATGAGATTACGTTTTAGATTACGTTTCAGATTACGTTTTAGATGAGATTACGTTTTAGATTACGTTTTAGATTACGTTTTAGATGAGATTACGTTTTAGATTACGTTTTAGATTACGTTTTAGGTTACGTTTCAGATTACGTTTTAGATTACGTTTTAGATGAGATTACGTTTCAGATTACGTTTTAGATTAGATTACGTTTTAGATTAGATTACGTTTTAGATTACGTTTCAGATTCCGTTTTAGATTCCGTTTTAGATTAGATTACATTTTAGATTACGTTTTAGATTACATTTCAGATTACGTTTTAGATTACGTTTCAGATTACGTTTTAGATGGCGTTTTAGATGACGTTTCAGATTACGTTTTAGATTACGTTTTAGATTACGTTTTAGATGAGATTACGTTTTAGATTACGTTTTAGATTACGTTTTAGATTACGTTTCAGATTACGTTTTAGATTAGATTACGTTTTAGATTACGTTTTAGATTAGATTACGTTTCAGATTACATTTTAGATTACGTTTCAGATTACGTTTTAGATTAGATTACGTTTTAGATTACGTTTTAGATTACGTTTTAGATTAGATTACGTTTTAGATTACGTTTCAGATTCCGTTTTAGATTACATTTTAGATTAGATTACATTTTAGATTACGTTTTAGATTACATTTCAGATTACGTTTTAGATTACGTTTTAGATGACGTTTTAGATTACGTTTTAGATTAGATTACGTTTCAGATTACGTTTTAGATTACGTTTCAGATTACGTTTCAGATTACGTTTTAGATTACGTTTTAGATTACATTTCTAGATTACGTGTAGTTCCATTTAAGAGGTTAAGAGGACAGTGAATATCACCAGTTGAACGACATCTATTGCAGGATAAATCAATGTAAGAGTTTGCATAGCTGGCCATAAATGGCCGTTGCATTTTACTTGATGGGTTGGTTATGTAGCCTTCTTCTGACCCGTTGCTTTCCACTGCTACAGATAATAGTATGATTAGGCTGTATCTTTACATTAAACATCAAAGTCTGTCAGATTTCCAGTCACTCCAACGAATGTAATACCCCTCGGTCTTCAAGAATAGGACTTGGAAATATAGATTATCCTAATTGTTTTCCCTGAGCATAACCCCAAAACTAAAGACTTATTATCTGACTACCATGGAGTGGAGTTTAGTCAGCTAAAGACGTATTATCTGACTACCGTGGAGTGGAGTTTAGTCAGCTAAAGACGTATTATCTGACTACCATGGAGTGGAGTTTAGTCAGCTAAAGACGTATTATCTGACTACCGTGGAGTGGAGTTTAGTCAGCTAAAGACGTATTATCTGACTACCATGGAGTGGAGTTTAGTCAGCTAAAGACGTATTATCTGACTACCATGGAGTGGAGTTTAGTCAGCTAAAGACGTATTATCTGACTACCGTGGAGTGGAGTTTAGTCAGCTAAAGACGTATTATCTGACTACCATGGAGTGGAGTTTAGTCAGCTAAAGACGTATTATCTGACTACCATGGAGTGGAGTTTAGTCAGCTAAAGACGTATTATCTGACTACCGTGGAGTGGAGTTTAGTCAGCTAAAGACGTATTATCTGACTACCGTGGAGTGGAGTTTAGTCAGCTAAAGACGTATTATCTGACTACCGTGGAGTGGAGTTTAGTCAGCTAAAGACTTATTATCTGACTACCATGGAGTGGAGTTTAGTCAGCTAAAGACGTATTATCTGACTACCATGGAGTGGAGTTTAGTCAGCTAAAGACGTATTATCTGACTACCGTGGAGTGGAGTTTAGTCAGCTAAAGACGTATTATCTGACTACCATGGAGTGGAGTTTAGTCAGCTAAAGACGTATTATCTGACTACCATGGAGTGGAGTTTAGTCAGCTAAAGACGTATTATCTGACTACCGTGGAGTGGAGTTTAGTCAGCTAAAGACGTATTATCTGACTACCGTGGAGTGGAGTTTAGTCAGCTAAAGACGTATTATCTGACTACCATGGAGTGGAGTTCAAAACACATTTTATTTGCCACATGCGCTGAATACAACAGGTGACCTTACAGTGAAATGCTGACTAACAAGCCCTTAACCAACAGTGCAGTTTTAAGAAAAAGATGTGTTAAGTAAAAAATAGTAAAATAAAATAACAGTAGTGAGGCTATATACAGGGGGTACAGGTTAGTCCAGGTAATAATGAGGCTATATACAGGGGGTACAGGTTAGTCCAGGTAATAATGAGGCTATATACAGGGGGTACAGGTTAGTCCAGGTAATAATGAGGCTATATACAGGGGGTACCGGTATCGAGGTAATGTGCTGGGGTACAGGTTAGTCCAGGTAATAATGAGGCTATATACAGGGGGTACAGGTTAGTCCAGGTAATAATGAGGCTATATACAGGGGGTACCGGTATCGAGGTAATGTGCTGGGGTACAGGTTAGTCCAGGTAATAATGAGGCTATATACAGGGGGTACAGGTTAGTCCAGGTAATAATGAGGCTATATACAGGGGGTACCGGTTAGTCCAGGTAATAATGAGGCTATATACAGGGGGTACCGGTACCGAGTCAATGGGCTGGGGTACAGGTTAGTCCAGGTAATAATGAGGCTATATACAGGGGGTACCAGTACCGAGGTAATGGGCTGGGGTACAGGTTAGTCCAGGTAATAATGAGGCTATATACAGGGGGTACAGGTTAGTCCAGGTAATAATGAGGCTATATACAGGGGGTACCAGTACCGAGGTAATGGGCTGGGGTACAGGTTAGTCCAGGTAATAATGAGGCTATATAAAGGGGGTACCGGTACAGAGGTAATGTGCTGGGGTACAGGTTAGTCCAGGTAATAATGAGGCTATATACAGGGGGTACCGGTACCGAGTCAATGGGCAGGGGTACAGGTTAGTCCAGGTAATAATGAGGCTATATACAGGGGGTACAGGTTAGTCCAGGTAGTAATGAGGCTATATACAGGGGGTACCAGTACCGAGGTAATGGGCTGGGGTACAGGTTAGTCCAGGTAATAATGAGGCTATATACAGGGGGTACCGGTACCGAGTCAATGGGCAGGGGTACAGGTTAGTCCAGGTAATAATGAGGCTATATACAGGGGGTACCGGTACCGAGTCAATGTGCTGGGGTACAGGTTAGTCCAGGTAATAATGAGGCTATATACAGGGGGTACCGGTACCGAGGTAATGGGGTGGGGGGTACAGGTTAGTCCAGGTAATAATGAGGCTATATACAGGGGGTACCGGTACCGAGTCAATGGGCAGGGGTACAGGTTAGTCCAGGTAATAATGAGGCTATATACAGGGGGTACCGGTACCGAGTCAATGTGCTGGGGTACAGGTTAGTCCAGGTAATAATGAGGCTATATACAGGGGGTACAGGTTAGTCCAGGTAATAATGAGGCTATATACAGGGGGTACCGGTACCGAGGTAATGGGCTGGGGTACAGGTTAGTCCAGGTAATAATGAGGCTATATACAGGGGGTACCGG
>CM062510.1:16052988-16077988 GCA_031479575.1 Coregonus ussuriensis | reverse complement strand
GGAGGTTGGGCCTGTTCACGGCCTGGGCTAGTGTAAGAGTGGAGGTTGGGCCTGGGCTAGTGTAAGAGTGGAGGTTGGGCCTGGGCTAGTGTAAGAGTGGAGGTTGGGGCCCGCTCACGGCCTGGGCTAGTGTAAGAGTGGAGGTTGGGCCTGTTCACGGCCTGGGCTAGTGTAAGAGTGGAGGTTGGGCCTGTTCACGGCCTGGGCTAGTGTAAGAGTGGAGGTTGGGCCTGTTCACGACCTGGGCTAGTGTAAGAGTGGAGGTTGGGCCTGTTCACGGCCTGGGCTAGTGTAAGAGTGGAGGTTGGGCCTGTTCACGGCCTGGGCTAGTGTAAGAGTGGAGGTTGGGCCTGTTCACGGCCTGGGCTAGTGTAAGAGTGGAGGTTGGGCCTGTTCACGGCCTGGGCTAGTGTAAGAGTGGAGGTTGGGCCTGTTCACGGCATGGGCTAGTGTAAGAGTGGAGGTTGGGGCCGCTCACGGCCTGGGCTAGTGTAAGAGTGGAGGTTGGGCCTGTTCACGGCCTGGGCTAGTGTAAGAGTGGAGGTTGGGGCCGCTCACGGCCTGGGCTAGTGTAAGAGTGGAGGTTGGGGCCTGTTCACGGCCTGGGCTAGTGTAAGAGTGGAGGTTGGGCCTGGGCTAGTGTAAGAGTGGAGGTTGGGCCTGGGCTAGTGTAAGAGTGGAGGTTGGGCCTGGGCTAGTGTAAGAGTGGAGGTTGGGCCTGTTCACGGCCTGGACTAGTGTAAGAGTGGAGGTTGGGGCTGGGCTAGTGTAAGAGTGGAGGTTGGGCCTGTTCACGGCCTGGGCTAGTGTAAGAGTGGAGGTTGGGCCTGGGCTAGTGTAAGAGTGGAGGTTGGGCCTGGCCTGGCTAGTGTAAGAGTGGAGGTTGGGGCCGGTCACGGCCTGGGCTAGTGTAAGAGTGGAGGTTGGGCCTGTTCACGGCCTGGGCTAGTGTAAGAGTGGAGGTTGGGGCCTGCTCACGGCCTGGGCTAGTGTAAGAGTGGAGGTTGGGCCTGTTCACGGCCTGGGCTAGTGTAAGAGTGGAGGTTGGGCCTGCTCACGGCCTGGGCTAGTGTAAGAGTGGAGGTTGGGCCTGTTCACGGCCTGGGCTAGTGTAAGAGTGGAGGTTGGGCCTGTTCACGGCCTGGGCTAGTGTAAGAGTGGAGGTTGGGGCCTGTTCACGGCCTGGGCTAGTGTAAGAGTGGAGGTTGGGGCCTGTTCACGGCCTGGGCTAGTGTAAGAGTGGAGGTTGGGCCTGTCACGGCCTGGGCTAGTGTAAGAGTGGAGGTTGGGCCTGTTCACGGCCTGGGCTAGTGTAAGAGTGGAGGTTGGGCCTGGGCTAGTGTAAGAGTGGAGGTTGGGCCTGTTCACGGCCTGGGCTAGTGTAAGAGTGGAGGTTGGGCCTGTTCACGGCCTGGGCTAGTGTAAGAGTGGAGGTTGGGCCTGTTCACGGCCTGGGCTAGTGTAAGAGTGGAGGTTGGGGCCGCTCACGGCCTGGGCTAGTGTAAGAGTGGAGGTTGGGCCTGTCACGGCTGGGCTAGTGTAAGAGTGGAGGTTGGGCCTGTTCACGGCCTGGGCTAGTGTAAGAGTGGAGGTTGGGGCCTGCTCACGGCCTGGGCTAGTGTAAGAGTGGAGGTTGGGCCTGTTCACGGCCTGGGCTAGTGTAAGAGTGGAGGTTGGGGCCTGTTCACGGCCTGGGCTAGTGTAAGAGTGGAGGTTGGGCCTGTTCACGGCCTGGGCTAGTGTAAGAGTGGAGGTTGGGGCCGCTCACGGCCTGGGCTAGTGTAAGAGTGGAGGTTGGGCCTGTTCACGGCCTGGGCTAGTGTAAGAGTGGAGGTTGGGCCTGTTCACGGCCTGGGCTAGTGTAAGAGTGGAGGTTGGGCGTCACGGCCTGGGCTAGTGTAAGAGTGGAGGTTGGGCCTGTTCACGGCCTGGGCTAGTGTAAGAGTGGAGGTTGGGGCCTGCTCACGGCCTGGGCTAGTGTAAGAGTGGAGGTTGGGGCCCGCTCACGGCCTGGGCTAGTGTAAGAGTGGAGGTTGGGCCTGCTTCACGGCTCTGGGCTAGTGTAAGAGTGGAGGTTGGGCCTGTTCACGGCCTGGGCCTAGTGTAAGAGTGGAGGTTGGGCCCGCTCACGGCCTGGTAGTGTAAGAGTGGAGGTTGGGGCCTGCTCACAGGCCTGGGCTAGTGTAAGAGTGGAGGTTGGGGCCTGCTCACGGGCCTGGGCTAGTGTAAGAGTGGAGGTTGGGCCTGTCACGGCCTGGGCTAGTGTAAGAGTGGAGGTTGGGCCTGTTCACGGCCTGGGCTAGTGTAAGAGTGGAGGTTGGGCCTGTCTCACGGCCTGGGCTAGTGTAAGAGTGGAGGTTGGGCCTGTTCACGGCCTGGGCTAGTGTAAGAGTGGAGGTTGGGCCTGCTCACGGCCTGGGCTAGTGTAAGAGTGGAGGTTGGGCCTGATCACGGCCTGGGCTAGTGTAAGAGTGGAGGTTGGGCCTGTTCACGGCCTGGGCTAGTGTAAGAGTGGAGGTTGGGCCTGTTCACGGCCTGGGCTAGTGTAAGAGTGGAGGTTGGGCCTGTTCACGGCCTGGGCTAGTGTAAGAGTGGAGGTTGGGGCCGCTCACGGCCTGGGCTAGTGTAAGAGTGGAGGTTGGGCCTGTTCACGGGCTGGGCTAGTGTAAGAGTGGAGGTTGGGCCTGTTCACGGGCTGGGCTAGTGTAAGAGTGGAGGTTGGGCCTGCTCACGGCCTGGGCTAGTGTAAGAGTGGAGGTTGGGGCTGGGCTAGTGTAAGAGTGGAGGTTGGGCCTGTTCACGGCCTGGGCTAGTGTAAGAGTGGAGGTTGGGGCTGGGCTAGTGTAAGAGTGGAGGTTGGGCCTGGGCTAGTGTAAGAGTGGAGGTTGGGCCTGGGCTAGTGTAAGAGTGGAGGTTGGGCCTGTTCACGGCCTGGGCTAGTGTAAGAGTGGAGGTTGGGCCTGGGCTAGTGTAAGAGTGGAGGTTGGGCCTGGGCTAGTGTAAGAGTGGAGGTTGGGCCTGTTCACGGCCTGGGCTAGTGTAAGAGTGGAGGTTGGGCGTCCGGCCTGGGCTAGTGTAAGAGTGGAGGTTGGGGCCTGTTCACGGCCTGGGCTAGTGTAAGAGTGGAGGTTGGGCCTGTTCACGGCCTGGGCTAGTGTAAGAGTGGAGGTTGGGCCTGTTCACGGCCTGGGCTAGTGTAAGAGTGGAGGTTGGGCCTGTTCACGGCCTGGGCTAGTGTAAGAGTGGAGGTTGGGCCTGTTCACGGCCTGGGCTAGTGTAAGAGTGGAGGTTGGGCCTGTCACGGCCTGGGCTAGTGTAAGAGTGGAGGTTGGGCCTGTTCACGGCCTGGGCTAGTGTAAGAGTGGAGGTTGGGCCTGTTCACGGCCTGGGCTAGTGTAAGAGTGGAGGTTGGGGCCGCTCACGGCCTGGGCTAGTGTAAGAGTGGAGGTTGGGCCTGTTCACGGCCTGGGCTAGTGTAAGAGTGGAGGTTGGGCCGCTCACGGCCTGGGCTAGTGTAAGAGTGGAGGTTGGGGCCGCTCACGGCCTGGGCTAGTGTAAGAGTGGAGGTTGGGCCTGGGCTAGTGTAAGAGTGGAGGTTGGGCCTGGGCTAGTGTAAGAGTGGAGGTTGGGCCTGGGCTAGTGTAAGAGTGGAGGTTGGGCCTGGGCTAGTGTAAGAGTGGAGGTTGGGCCTGGGCTAGTGTAAGAGTGGAGGTTGGGCCTGTTCACGGCCTGGGCTAGTGTAAGAGTGGAGGTTGGGCCTGGGCTAGTGTAAGAGTGGAGGTTGGGCCTGTTCACGGCCTGGGCTAGTGTAAGAGTGGAGGTTGGGCCTGTTCACGGCCTGGGCTAGTGTAAGAGTGGAGGTTGGGCCTGGGCTAGTGTAAGAGTGGAGGTTGGGCCTGGGCTAGTGTAAGAGTGGAGGTTGGGCCTGTTCACGGCCTGGGCTAGTGTAAGAGTGGAGGTTGGGCCTGGGCTAGTGTAAGAGTGGAGGTTGGGCCTGTTCACGGCCTGGGCTAGTGTAAGAGTGGAGGTTGGGCCTGGGCTAGTGTAAGAGTGGAGGTTGGGGCCGCTCACGGCCTGGGCTAGTGTAAGAGTGGAGGTTGGGCCTGTTCACGGCCTGGGCTAGTGTAAGAGTGGAGGTTGGGCCTGTTCACGGCCTGGGCTAGTGTAAGAGTGGAGGTTGGGCCTGTTCACGGCCTGGGCTAGTGTAAGAGTGGAGGTTGGGCCTGGGCTAGTGTAAGAGTGGAGGTTGGGCCTGTTCACGGCCTGGGCTAGTGTAAGAGTGGAGGTTGGGCCTGGGCTAGTGTAAGAGTGGAGGTTGGGCCTGTTCACGGCCTGGGCTAGTGTAAGAGTGGAGGTTGGGCCTGTTCACGGCCTGGGCTAGTGTAAGAGTGGAGGTTGGGCCTGTTCACGGCCTGGGCTAGTGTAAGAGTGGAGGTTGGGCCTGTTCACGGCCTGGGCTAGTGTAAGAGTGGAGGTTGGGCCTGTTCACGGCCTGGGCTAGTGTAAGAGTGGAGGTTGGGCCTGGGCTAGTGTAAGAGTGGAGGTTGGGCCTGTTCACGGCCTGGGCTAGTGTAAGAGTGGAGGTTGGGCCTGGGCTAGTGTAAGAGTGGAGGTTGGGCCTGGGCTAGTGTAAGAGTGGAGGTTGGGCCTGGGCTAGTGTAAGAGTGGAGGTTGGGCCTGGGCTAGTGTAAGAGTGGAGGTTGGGCCTGTTCACGGCCTGGGCTAGTGTAAGAGTGGAGGTTGGGCCTGTTCACGGCCTGGGCTAGTGTAAGAGTGGAGGTTGGGGCTGTTCACGGCCTGGGCTAGTGTAAGAGTGGAGGTTGGGCCTGTTCACGGCCTGGGCTAGTGTAAGAGTGGAGGTTGGGCCTGTTCACGGCCTGGGCTAGTGTAAGAGTGGAGGTTGGGCCTGGGCTAGTGTAAGAGTGGAGGTTGGGCCTGTTCACGGCCTGGGCTAGTGTAAGAGTGGAGGTTGGGCCTGGGCTAGTGTAAGAGTGGAGGTTGGGCCTGGGCTAGTGTAAGAGTGGAGGTTGGGCCTGTTCACGGCCTGGGCTAGTGTAAGAGTGGAGGTTGGGCCTGGGCTAGTGTAAGAGTGGAGGTTGGGCCTGGGCTAGTGTAAGAGTGGAGGTTGGGCCTGGGCTAGTGTAAGAGTGGAGGTTGGGCCTGGGCTAGTGTAAGAGTGGAGGTTGGGCCTGGGCTAGTGTAAGAGTGGAGGTTGGGCCTGGGCTAGTGTAAGAGTGGAGGTTGGGCCTGGGCTAGTGTAAGAGTGGAGGTTGGGCCTGTTCACGGCCTGGGCTAGTGTAAGAGTGGAGGTTGGGCCTGGGCTAGTGTAAGAGTGGAGGTTGGGCCTGGGCTAGTGTAAGAGTGGAGGTTGGGCCTGTTCACGGCCTGGGCTAGTGTAAGAGTGGAGGTTGGGCCTGGGCTAGTGTAAGAGTGGAGGTTGGGCCTGGGCTAGTGTAAGAGTGGAGGTTGGGCCTGGGCTAGTGTAAGAGTGGAGGTTGGGCCTGGGCTAGTGTAAGAATGGAGGTTGGGGCCGCTCACGGCCTGGGCTAGTGTAAGAATGGAGGTTGGGGCCGCTCACGGCCTGGGCTAGTGTAAGAGTGGAGGTTGGGGCCTGTTCACGGCCTGGGCTAGTGTAAGAGTGGAGGTTGGGCCTGTTCACGGCCTGGGCTAGTGTAAGAGTGGAGGTTGGGGCCGCTCACGGCCTGGGCTAGTGTAAGAGTGGAGGTTGGGGCCTGGGCTAGTGTAAGAGTGGAGGTTGGGGCCTGTTCACGGCCTGGGCTAGTGTAAGAGTGGAGGTTGGGCCTGTTCACGGCCTGGGCTAGTGTAAGAGTGGAGGTTGGGCCTGGGCTAGTGTAAGAGTGGAGGTTGGGCCTGTTCACGGCCTGGGCTAGTGTAAGAGTGGAGGTTGGGCCTGGGCTAGTGTAAGAGTGGAGGTTGGGCCTGGGCTAGTGTAAGAGTGGAGGTTGGGCCTGTTCACGGCCTGGACTAGTGTAAGAGTGGAGGTTGGGCCTGTTCACGGCCTGGGCTAGTGTAAGAGTGGAGGTTGGGCCCGCTCACGGCCTGGGCTAGTGTAAGAGTGGAGGTTGGGCCTGTTCACGGCCTGGGCTAGTGTAAGAGTGGAGGTTGGGCCTGTTCACGGCCTGGGCTAGTGTAAGAGTGGAGGTTGGGGCTGTTCACGGCCTGGGCTAGTGTAAGAGTGGAGGTTGGGCCTGTTCACGGCCTGGGCTAGTGTAAGAGTGGAGGTTGGGCCCGCTCACGGCCTGGGCTAGTGTAAGAGTGGAGGTTGGGGCCGCTCACGGCCTGGGCTAGTGTAAGAGTGGAGGTTGGGCCTGTTCACGGCCTGGGCTAGTGTAAGAGTGGAGGTTGGGCCTGTTCACGGCCTGGGCTAGTGTAAGAGTGGAGGTTGGGCCTGGGCTAGTGTAAGAGTGGAGGTTGGGCCTGCTCACGGCCTGGGCTAGTGTAAGAGTGGAGGTTGGGCCTGTTCACGGCCTGGGCTAGTGTAAGAGTGGAGGTTGGGCCTGGGCTAGTGTAAGAGTGGAGGTTGGGCCTGGGCTAGTGTAAGAGTGGAGGTTGGGCCTGGGCTAGTGTAAGAGTGGAGGTTGGGCCTGTTCACGGCCTGGGCTAGTGTAAGAGTGGAGGTTGGGCCTGTTCACGGCCTGGGCTAGTGTAAGAGTGGAGGTTGGGCCTGTTCACGGCATGGGCTAGTGTAAGAGTGGAGGTTGGGGCTGGGCTAGTGTAAGAGTGGAGGTTGGGCCTGGGCTAGTGTAAGAGTGGAGGTTGGGCCTGGGCTAGTGTAAGAGTGGAGGTTGGGCCTGTTCACGGGCTGGGCTAGTGTAAGAGTGGAGGTTGGGCCTGTTCACGGCCTGGGCTAGTGTAAGAGTGGAGGTTGGGCCTGTTCACGGCATGGGCTAGTGTAAGAGTGGAGGTTGGGGCCGCTCACGGCCTGGGCTAGTGTAAGAGTGGAGGTTGGGCCTGGGCTAGTGTAAGAGTGGAGGTTGGGCCTGGGCTAGTGTAAGAGTGGAGGTTGGGCCTGGGCTAGTGTAAGAGTGGAGGTTGGGGCTGGGCTAGTGTAAGAGTGGAGGTTGGGCCTGTTCACGGCCTGGGCTAGTGTAAGAGTGGAGGTTGGGCCTGGGCTAGTGTAAGAGTGGAGGTTGGGCCTGGGCTAGTGTAAGAGTGGAGGTTGGGCCTGGGCTAGTGTAAGAGTGGAGGTTGGGCCTGTTCACGGCCTGGGCTAGTGTAAGAGTGGAGGTTGGGCCTGTTCACGGCCTGGGCTAGTGTAAGAGTGGAGGTTGGGCCTGGGCTAGTGTAAGAGTGGAGGTTGGGCCCGCTCACGGCCTGGGCTAGTGTAAGAGTGGAGGTTGGGGCCGCTCACGGCCTGGGCTAGTGTAAGAGTGGAGGTTGGGCCTGTTCACGGCCTGGGCTAGTGTAAGAGTGGAGGTTGGGCCTGTTCACGGCCTGGGCTAGTGTAAGAGTGGAGGTTGGGCCTGGGCTAGTGTAAGAGTGGAGGTTGGGCCTGGGCTAGTGTAAGAGTGGAGGTTGGGCCTGGGCTAGTGTAAGAGTGGAGGTTGGGGCCGCTCACGGCCTGGGCTAGTCTAAGAGTGGAGGTTGGGCCTGTTCACGGCCTGGGCTAGTGTAAGAGTGGAGGTTGGGGCCGCTCACGGCCTGGGCTAGTGTAAGAGTGGAGGTTGGGCCTGTTCACGGCCTGGGCTAGTGTAAGAGTGGAGGTTGGGCCTGTTCACGGCCTGGGCTAGTGTAAGAGTGGAGGTTGGGCCTGTTCACGGCCTGGGCTAGTGTAAGAGTGGAGGTTGGGCCTGTTCACGGCCTGGGCTAGTGTAAGAGTGGAGGTTGGGCCTGTTCACGGCCTGGGCTAGTGTAAGAGTGGAGGTTGGGCCTGGGCTAGTGTAAGAGTGGAGGTTGGGCCTGGGCTAGTGTAAGAGTGGAGGTTGGGCCTGGGCTAGTGTAAGAGTGGAGGTTGGGGCCGCTCACGGCCTGGGCTAGTGTAAGAATGGAGGTTGGGGCCGCTCACGGCCTGGGCTAGTGTAAGAGTGGAGGTTGGGCCTGTTCACGGCCTGGGCTAGTGTAAGAGTGGAGGTTGGGCCTGTTCACGGCCTGGGCTAGTGTAAGAGTGGAGGTTGGGGCCGCTCACGGCCTGGGCTAGTGTAAGAGTGGAGGTTGGGGCCTGTTCACGGCCTGGGCTAGTGTAAGAGTGGAGGTTGGGCCTGGGCTAGTGTAAGAGTGGAGGTTGGGCCTGTTCACGGCCTGGGCTAGTGTAAGAGTGGAGGTTGGGCCTGGGCTAGTGTAAGAGTGGAGGTTGGGCCTGTTCACGGCCTGGGCTAGTGTAAGAGTGGAGGTTGGGCCTGGGCTAGTGTAAGAGTGGAGGTTGGGCCTGTTCACGGCCTGGGCTAGTGTAAGAGTGGAGGTTGGGCCTGTTCACGGCCTGGGCTAGTGTAAGAGTGGAGGTTGGGCCTGGGCTAGTGTAAGAGTGGAGGTTGGGCCTGCTCACGGCCTGGGCTAGTGTAAGAGTGGAGGTTGGGCCTGGGCTAGTGTAAGAGTGGAGGTTGGGGCCGCTCACGGCCTGGGCTAGTGTAAGAGTGGAGGTTGGGCCTGTTCACGGCCTGGGCTAGTGTAAGAGTGGAGGTTGGGCCTGGGCTAGTGTAAGAGTGGAGGTTGGGCCTGTTCACGGCCTGGGCTAGTGTAAGAGTGGAGGTTGGGCCTGGGCTAGTGTAAGAGTGGAGGTTGGGCCTGTTCACGGCCTGGGCTAGTGTAAGAGTGGAGGTTGGGGCCGCTCACGGCCTGGGCTAGTGTAAGAGTGGAGGTTGGGCCTGTTCACGGCCTGGGCTAGTGTAAGAGTGGAGGTTGGGGCCGCTCACGGCCTGGGCTAGTGTAAGAGTGGAGGTTGGGGCTGTTCACGGCCTGGGCTAGTGTAAGAGTGGAGGTTGGGCCTGTTCACGGCCTGGGCTAGTGTAAGAGTGGAGGTTGGGCCTGTTCACGGCCTGGGCTAGTGTAAGAGTGGAGGTTGGGCCCGCTCACGGCCTGGGCTAGTGTAAGAGTGGAGGTTGGGCCTGGGCTAGTGTAAGAGTGGAGGTTGGGCCTGGGCTAGTGTAAGAGTGGAGGTTGGGCCTGGGCTAGTGTAAGAGTGGAGGTTGGGCCTGGGCTAGTGTAAGAGTGGAGGTTGGGCCTGTTCACGGCCTGGGCTAGTGTAAGAGTGGAGGTTGGGCCTGGGCTAGTGTAAGAGTGGAGGTTGGGCCTGGGCTAGTGTAAGAGTGGAGGTTGGGCCTGGGCTAGTGTAAGAGTGGAGGTTGGGGCTGGGCTAGTGTAAGAGTGGAGGTTGGGCCTGTTCACGGCCTGGGCTAGTGTAAGAGTGGAGGTTGGGCCTGGGCTAGTGTAAGAGTGGAGGTTGGGCCTGGGCTAGTGTAAGAGTGGAGGTTGGGCCTGGGCTAGTGTAAGAGTGGAGGTTGGGCCTGGGCTAGTGTAAGAGTGGAGGTTGGGCCTGTTCACGGCCTGGGCTAGTGTAAGAGTGGAGGTTGGGCCTGTTCACGGCCTGGGCTAGTGTAAGAGTGGAGGTTGGGCCTGTTCACGGCATGGGCTAGTGTAAGAGTGGAGGTTGGGGCTGGGCTAGTGTAAGAGTGGAGGTTGGGCCTGGGCTAGTGTAAGAGTGGAGGTTGGGCCTGGGCTAGTGTAAGAGTGGAGGTTGGGCCTGTTCACGGGCTGGGCTAGTGTAAGAGTGGAGGTTGGGCCTGTTCACGGCCTGGGCTAGTGTAAGAGTGGAGGTTGGGCCTGTTCACGGCATGGGCTAGTGTAAGAGTGGAGGTTGGGGCCGCTCACGGCCTGGGCTAGTGTAAGAGTGGAGGTTGGGCCTGGGCTAGTGTAAGAGTGGAGGTTGGGGCTGGGCTAGTGTAAGAGTGGAGGTTGGGCCTGGGCTAGTGTAAGAGTGGAGGTTGGGGCCGCTCACGGCCTGGGCTAGTGTAAGAGTGGAGGTTGGGGCCGCTCACGGCCTGGGCTAGTGTAAGAGTGGAGGTTGGGCCTGTTCACGGCCTGGGCTAGTGTAAGAGTGGAGGTTGGGCCTGCTCACGGCCTGGGCTAGTGTAAGAGTGGAGGTTGGGCCTGTTCACGGCCTGGGCTAGTGTAAGAGTGGAGGTTGGGCCTGTTCACGGCCTGGGCTAGTGTAAGAGTGGAGGTTGGGGCCGCTCACGGCCTGGGCTAGTGTAAGAGTGGAGGTTGGGCCTGGGCTAGTGTAAGAGTGGAGGTTGGGCCTGGGCTAGTGTAAGAGTGGAGGTTGGGCCTGGGCTAGTGTAAGAGTGGAGGTTGGGCCTGTTCACGGCCTGGGCTAGTGTAAGAGTGGAGGTTGGGCCCGCTCACGGCCTGGGCTAGTGTAAGAGTGGAGGTTGGGCCTGGGCTAGTGTAAGAGTGGAGGTTGGGCCTGGGCTAGTGTAAGAGTGGAGGTTGGGCCTGGGCTAGTGTAAGAGTGGAGGTTGGGCCTGGGCTAGTGTAAGAGTGGAGGTTGGGCCTGGGCTAGTGTAAGAGTGGAGGTTGGGCCTGGGCTAGTGTAAGAGTGGAGGTTGGGCCTGGGCTAGTGTAAGAGTGGAGGTTGGGCCTGGGCTAGTGTAAGAGTGGAGGTTGGGCCTGCTCACGGCCTGGGCTAGTGTAAGAGTGGAGGTTGGGCCTGGGCTAGTGTAAGAGTGGAGGTTGGGCCTGGGCTAGTGTAAGAGTGGAGGTTGGGCCTGCTCACGGCCTGGGCTAGTGTAAGAGTGGAGGTTGGGCCTGTTCACGGCCTGGGCTAGTGTAAGAGTGGAGGTTGGGCCTGTTCACGGCCTGGGCTAGTGTAAGAGTGGAGGTTGGGCCTGGGCTAGTGTAAGAGTGGAGGTTGGGCCTGTTCACGGCCTGGGCTAGTGTAAGAGTGGAGGTTGGGCCTGGGCTAGAGTAAGAGTGGAGGTTGGGCCTGTTCACGGCCTGGGCTAGTGTAAGAGTGGAGGTTGGGGCCTGGGCTAGTGTAAGAGTGGAGGTTGGGCCTGTTCACGGCCTGGGCTAGTGTAAGAGTGGAGGTTGGGCCTGGGCTAGAGTAAGAGTGGAGGTTGGGCCTGTTCACGGCCTGGGCTAGTGTAAGAGTGGAGGTTGGGCCCGCTCACGGCCTGGGCTAGTGTAAGAGTGGAGGTTGGGCCTGGGCTAGTGTAAGAGTGGAGGTTGGGCCTGGGCTAGAGTAAGAGTGGAGGTTGGGGCCCGCTCACGGCCTGGGCGTATGTGACTTTCATGTTGAGGCCCTCTGCATGAGTGGGGGGCATGGGGTGGGTAGGAGGGGCATATGACTGATCTGAGGGGGCCCTATATGGGGTGTGGGCATGGTTGGTTTGGGGGGTATTGATTGGTTGGGGTGAGGGTGTGGTTGGTTTGGGGGGTATTGATTGGTTGGGGTGAGGGTGTGGTTGGTTTGGGGGGTATTGATTGGTTGGGGTGAGGGTGTGGATGTGGCTGGATGTAGGTTCTCTCGACGGGGGTCCTCTATGTGCAGGTCCGCAGGTCTGGGAGAGTAGTAGCATTTTAGTTTGCTCTGTTTGTTTGTTAATTCTTTCCCCTCTCTCTCTCTCTCTCTCTATCTATCTCTCTCTCTCTCTGTCTCTCTCCTCTGTCTCTCTCTCTCTCTCTCTCTCTCTCTCTCTCTCTCTCTCTCTCTCTCTCTATCTATCTCTCTCTCTGTCTCTCTCCTCTGTCTCTCTCTCTCCTCTCTCTCTCTCTCTATCTATCTCTCTCTCTCTCTTTCTCCTCTCTCTCTCTCTCTCTCTCTCTCTCTCTCTCTCTCTCTCTCTCTCTCTCTCTCTCTCTCCTCTCTCCTCTCTCCTCTCTCCTCTCCCTCCCTCTCTTCTCTCTCTCTCTCTCTCTTTTCTCCAGGTGGTGGTAACCAACACGATTCCCCACTCGTCCCAGAAGCTCCAGTGTTGTAAGATAAAGACGGTTGATGTTTCTCTGATCCTGTCTGAAGCTGTACGGAGGATCCACTGTGGAGAGTCGATGTCTTATCTGTTCCACAACATAGGAGCTGACGACTGACACACACACACACACATGCACGTTTATTTTCTGCCAAAATAAAAAAATGTTGCCATTTGTTTAAGTTTGGTATTTGTGCAGCAGATGTTTTCCAGTGATGAGAGGTGTCTGTAATAATGACCTGTCAGCCTCTGTATCACTATAGATACTACTGTATCAGGCCTCTCCAACCCTGTTCCTGGAGAGACACCCTCCTGGAGGTTTTAACTCCAACCCTGTTCCTGGAGAGATACCCTCCTGGAGGTTTTAACTCCAACCCTGTTCCTGGAGAGACACCCTCCTGGAGGTTTTAACTCCAACCCTGTTCCTGGAGAGACACCCTCCTGGAGGTTTTAACTCCAACCCTGTTCCTGGAGAGACACCCTCCTGGAGGTTTTTACTCCAACCCTGTTCCTGGAGAGACACCCTCCTGGAGGTTTTAACTCCAACCCTGTTCCTGGAGAGACACCCTCCTGGAGGTTTTAACTCCAACCCTGTTCCTGGAGAGACACCCTCCTGGAGGTTTTAACTCCAACCCTGTTCCTGGAGAGCTGTCCTCCTGGAGGTTTTTACTCCCAACCCTGTTCCTGGAGAGCAGTCCTCCTGGAGGTTTTTACTCCAACCCTGTTCCTGGAGAGCTGTCCTCCTGGAGGTTTTAACTCCAACCCTGTTCCTGGAGAGATACCCTCCTGGAGGTTTTAACTCCAACCCTGTTCCTGGAGAGCCGTCCTCCTGGAGGTTTTTACTCCAACCCTGTTCCTGGAGAGCCGTCCTCCTGGAGGTTTTAACTCCAACCCTGTTCCTGGAGAGCTGTCCTCCTGGAGGTTTTTACTCCAACCCTGTTCCTGGAGAGCTGTCCTCCTGGAGGTTTTTACTCCAACACTGTTCCTGGAGAGCTACCCTCCTGGAGGTTTTTTTACTTCAAGTTAAAACCTCCAGGAGGGTGTCTCTCCAGGAACAGGGTTGGAGTTAAAACCTCCAGGAGGGTGTCTCTTCAGGAACAGGATTGGAGTAAAAACCTCCAGGAGGGTGTCTCTCCAGGAACAGGGTTGGAGTTAAAACCTCCAGGGGGACGGCTCTCCAGGAACGGGGTTGGAGTTAAAACCTCCAGGAGGGTAGCTCTCCAGGAACAGGGTTGGAGTTAAAACCTCCAGGAGGACAGCTCTCCAGGAACAGGGTTGGAGTTAAAACCTCCAGCAGGACAGCTCTCCAGGAACAGGGTTGGAGTTAAAACCTCCAGGAGGACAGCTCTCCAGGAACAGGGTTGGAGTTAAAACCTCCAGGAGGACGGCTCTCCAGGAACAGGGTTGGAGTTAAAACCTCCAGGAGGGTAGCTCTCCAGGAACAGGGTTGGAGTTAAAACCTCCAGGAGGGTAGCTCTCCAGGAACAGGGTTGGAGTTAAAACCTACAGGAGGGTGTCTCTCCAGGAACAGGGTTGGAGTTAATACCTCCAGGAGGGTGTCTCTCCAGGAACAGGGTTGGAGTTAAAACCTCCAGGAGGGTGTCTCTCCAGGAACAGGGTTGGAGTTAAAACCTCCAGGAGGGTGTCTCTCCAGGAACAGGGTTGGAGTAAAAACCTCCAGGAGGACAGCTCTCCAGGAAGAGGGTTGGAGTTAAAACCTCCAGGAGGACGGCTCTCCAGTAACAGGGTTGGAGTGAAAACCTACAGGATGGTAGCTCTCCAGGAACAGGGTTGGAGTTAAAACCTCCAGGAGGGTAGCTCTCCAGGAACAGGGTTGGAGTGAAAACCTCAAGGAGGGTAGCTCTCCGGGAACAGGGTTGGAGTTAAAACCTACAGGAGGGTAGCTCTCCAGGAACAGGGTTGGAGTTAAAACCTCCAGGAGGACAGCTCTCCAGGAACAGGGTTGGAGTTAAATCCTCCAGGAGGGTGTCTCTCCAGGAACAGGGTTGGAGTTAAAACCTCCAGGAGGGTGTCTCTTCAGGAACAGGATTGGAGTAAAAACCTCCAGGAGGGTAGCTCTCCAGGAACAGGGTTGGAGTTAAAACCTCCAGGAGGGTAGCTCTCCGGGAACAGGGTTGGAGTGAAAACCAACAGGATGGTAGCTCTCCAGGAACAGGGTTGGAGTTAAAACCTCCAGGAGGGTAGCTCTCCGGGAACAGAGTTGGAGTGAAAACCTACAGGATGGTAGCTCTCCAGGAACAGGGTTGGAGTTAAAACCTCCAGGAGGGTAGCTCTCCAGGAACAGGATTGGAGTTAAAACCTCCAGGAGGGTGTCTCTTCAGGAACAGGGTTGGAGTTAAAACCTACAGGAGGGTAGCTCTCCAGGAACAGGGTTGGAGTTAAAACCTCCAGGAGGGTGTCTCTCCAGGAACAGGGTTGGAGTAAAAACCTCCAGGGGGACGGCTCTCCAGGAACGGGGTTGGAGTTAAAACCTCCAGGAGGGTGTCTCTCCAGGAACAGGGTTGGAGTTAAAACCTCCAGGAGGGTAGCTCTCCAGGAACAGGGTTGGAGTTAAAACCTCCAGGAGGGTAGCTCTCCAGGAACAGGGTTGGAGTTAAAACCTCCAGGAGGGTAGCACTCCAGGAACAGGGTTGGAGTTAAAACCTCCAGGAGGGTGTCTCTCCAGGAACAGGGTTGGAGTTAAAACCTCCAGGAGGACAGCTCTCCAGGAACAGGGTTGGAGTAAAAACCTCCAGGAGGACGCTCTCCAGGAACAGGGTTGGAGTAAAAACCTCCAGGAGGACAGCTCTCCAGGAACAGGGTTGGAGTAAAAACCTCCAGGAGGACAGCTCTCCAGGAACACGGTTGGAGTAAAAACCTCCAGGAGGACAGCTCTCCAGGAACAGGGTTGGAGTTAAAACCTCCAGGAGGACAGCTCTCCAGGAACAGGGTTGGAGTAAAAACCTCCAGGAGGACGGCTCTCCAGGAACAGGGTTGGAGTAAAAACCTCCAGGAGGGTGTCTCTCCAGGAACAGGGTTGGAGTTAAAACCTCCAGGAGGACGGCTCTCCAGGAACAGGGTTGGAGTTAAAACCTCCAGGAGGACAGCTCTCCAGGAGCAGGGTTGGAGTTAAAACCTCCAGGAGGGTAGCTCTCCAGGAACAGTGTTGGAGTTAAAACCTCCAGGAGGACGGCTCTCCAGGAACAGGGTTGGAGTTAAAACCTCCAGGAGGACAGCTCTCCAGGAACAGGGTTGGAGTTAAAACCTCCAGGAGGGTATCTCTCCAGGAACAGGGTTGGAGTTAAAACCTACAGGAGGGTGGCTCTCCAGGAACAGGGTTGGAGTTAAAACCTCCAGGAGGGTAGCTCTCCAGGAACAGGGTTGGAGTTATAACCTACAGGAGGGTATCTCTCCAGGAACAGGGTTGGAGTAAAAACCTCCAGGAGGGTATCTCTCCAGGAACAGGGTTGGAGTAAAAACCTCCAGGAGGGTGTCTCTCCAGGAACAGGGTTGGAGTTAAAACCTCCAGGAGGGTGTCTCTCCAGGAACAGGGTTGGAGTTTCACAGCTGATTAGGGAACACATTGATTCCATTGCCTGTCCTCCTCTAGTTCCTCCCAGCAGCCTCCTCTGCTCTGTACTGTGCATGCTGTAATACCATATCTATCCTGGTGTATATTACTGGCTCCATCCACTGGCTCCCAGCAGCCTCCTCTGCTCTGTACGGTGTATGCTGTAATACCGTATCTATCCTGGTGTATATTACTGGCTCCATCCACTGGCTCCCAGCAGCCTCCTCTGCTCTGTACGGTGTATGCTGTAATACCGTATCTATCCTGGTGTATATTACTGGCTCCATCCACTGGCTCCCAGCAGCCTCCTCTGCTCTGTACGGTGTATGCTGTAATACCGTATCTATCCTGGTGTATATTACTGGCTCCTACCTGCTGGACTATTAAACATCTGCCTGAATGCTGCTGTCTTTTATTCCAGTCAGGTTTAGTTTGGATTCCATCCACTGGCTCCCAGCAGCCTCCTCTGCTCTGTACGGTGTATGCTGTAATACCATATCTATCCTGGTGTATATTACTGGCTCCATCCACTGGCTCCCAGCAGCCTCCTCTGCTCTGTACGGTGTATGCTGTAATACCGTATCTATCCTGGTGTATATCACTGGCTCCCAGCAGCCTCCTCTGCTCTGTACGGTGTATGCTGTAATACCGTATCTATCCTGGTGTATATTACTGGCTCCATCCACTGGCTCCCAGCAGCCTCCTCTGCTCTGTACGGTGTATGCTGTAATACCGTATCTATCCTGGTGTATATTACTGGCTCCATCCACTGGCTCCCAGCAGCCTCCTCTGCTCTGTACGGTGTATGCTGTAATACCGTATCTATCCTGGTGTATATTACTGGCTCCATCCACTGGCTCCCAGCAGCCTCCTCTGCTCTGTACGGTGTATGCTGTAATACCGTATCTATCCTGGTGTATATTACTGGCTCCATCCACTGGCTCCCAGCAGCCTCCTCTGCTCTGTACGGTGTATGCTGTAATACCGTATCTATCCTGGTGTATATTACTGGCTCCATCCACTGGCTCCCAGCAGCCTCCTCTGCTCTGTACGGTGTATGCTGTAATACCGTATCTATCCTGGTGTATATTACTGGCTCCATCCACTGGCTCCCAGCAGCCTCCTCTGCTCTGTACGGTGTATGCTGTAATACCGTATCTATCCTGGTGTATATTACTGGCTCCATCCACTGGCTCCCAGCAGCCTCCTCTGCTCTGTACGGTGTATGCTGTAATACCGTATCTATCCTGGTGTATATCACTGGCTCCCAGCAGCCTCCTCTGCTCTGTACGGTGTATGCTGTAATACCGTATCTATCCTGGTGTATATTACTGGCTCCATCCACTGGCTCCCAGCAGCCTCCTCTGCTCTGTACGGTGTATGCTGTAATACCGTATCTATCCTGGTGTATATTACTGGCTCCATCCACTGGCTCCCAGCAGCCTCCTCTGCTCTGTACGGTGTATGCTGTAATACCGTATCTATCCTGGTGTATATTACTGGCTCCATCCACTGGCTCCCAGCAGCCTCCTCTGCTCTGTACGGTGTATGCTGTAATACCGTATCTATCCTGGTGTATATTACTGGCTCCATCCACTGGCTCCCAGCAGCCTCCTCTGCTCTGTACGGTGTATGCTGTAATACCGTATCTATCCTGGTGTATATTACTGGCTCCATCCACTGGCTCCCAGCAGCCTCCTCTGCTCTGTACGGTGTATGCTGTAATACCGTATCTATCCTGGTGTATATTACTGGCTCCATCCACTGGCTCCCAGCAGCCTCCTCTGCTCTGTACGGTGTATGCTGTAATACCGTATCTATCCTGGTGTATATTACTGGCTCCATCCACTGGCTCCCAGCAGCCTCCTCTGCTCTGTACGGTGTATGCTGTAATACCGTATCTATCCTGGTGTATATTACTGGCTCCCAGCAGCCTCCTCTGCTCTGTACGGTGTATGCTGTAATACCGTATCTATCCTGGTGTATATTACTGGCTCCATCCACTGGCTCCCAGCAGCCTCCTCTGCTCTGTACGGTGTATGCTGTAATACCGTATCTATCCTGGTGTATATTACTGGCTCCATCCACTGGCTCCCAGCAGCCTCCTCTGCTCTGTACGGTGTATGCTGTAATACCGTATCTATCCTGGTGTATATTACTGGCTCCATCCACTGGCTCCCAGCAGCCTCCTCTGCTCTGTACGGTGTATGCTGTAATACCGTATCTATCCTGGTGTATATTACTGGCTCCATCCACTGGCTCCCAGCAGCCTCCTCTGCTCTGTACGGTGTATGCTGTAATACCGTATCTATCCTGGTGTATATTACTGGCTCCATCCACTGGCTCCCAGCAGCCTCCTCTGCTCTGTACGGTGTATGCTGTAATACCGTATCTATCCTGGTGTATATTACTGGCTCCCAGCAGCCTCCTCTGCTCTGTACGGTGTATGCTGTAATACCGTATCTATCCTGGTGTATATTACTGGCTCCATCCACTGGCTCCCAGCAGCCTCCTCTGCTCTGTACGGTGTATGCTGTAATACCGTATCTATCCTGGTGTATATTACTGGCTCCATCCACTGGCTCCCAGCAGCCTCCTCTGCTCTGTACGGTGTATGCTGTAATACCGTATCTATCCTGGTGTATATTACTGGCTCCATCCACTGGCTCCCAGCAGCCTCCTCTGCTCTGTACGGTGTATGCTGTAATACCGTATCTATCCTGGTGTATATTACTGGCTCCATCCACTGGCTCCCAGCAGCCTCCTCTGCTCTGTACGGTGTATGCTGTAATACCGTATCTATCCTGGTGTATATTACTGGCTCCATCCACTGGCTCCCAGCAGCCTCCTCTGCTCTGTACGGTGTATGCTGTAATACCGTATCTATCCTGGTGTATATTACTGGCTCCCAGCAGCCTCCTCTGCTCTGTACGGTGTATGCTGTAATACCGTATCTATCCTGGTGTATATTACTGGCTCCATCCACTGGCTCCCAGCAGCCTCCTCTGCTCTGTACGGTGTATGCTGTAATACCGTATCTATCCTGGTGTATATTACTGGCTCCATCCACTGGCTCCCAGCAGCCTCCTCTGCTCTGTACGGTGTATGCTGTAATACCGTATCTATCCTGGTGTATATTACTGGCTCCATCCACTGGCTCCCAGCAGCCTCCTCTGCTCTGTACGGTGTATGCTGTAATACCGTATCTATCCTGGTGTATATTACTGGCTCCATCCACTGGCTCCCAGCAGCCTCCTCTGCTCTGTACGGTGTATGCTGTAATACCGTATCTATCCTGGTGTATATTACTGGCTCCATCCACTGGCTCCCAGCAGCCTCCTCTGCTCTGTACGGTGTATGCTGTAATACCGTATCTATCCTGGTGTATATTACTGGCTCCATCCACTGGCTCCCAGCAGCCTCCTCTGCTCTGTACGGTGTATGCTGTAATACCGTATCTATCCTGGTGTATATTACTGGCTCCATCCACTGGCTTTCATTTGTTTGTTCTGTCGGCTGGAGGATTGATGTTGATCATGTTCTCTTCTCCTGCCTGACGTGGTGTGTGTGTGTGTGTGTCTCTATGGTGTGTGTGTCTCTATGGTGTGTGTGTCTCTATATGGTGTGTGTGTCTCTATGGTGTGTGTGTGTGTGTGTCTCTATGGTGTGTGTGTGTCTCTATGGTGTGGTGTGTGTCTCTATGGTGTGTGTGTGTGTCTATGGTGTGTGTGTGTCTATGGTGTGTGTGTGTCTATGGTGTGTGTGTCTCTATGGTGTGTGTGTGTGTGTGTCTCTATGGTGTGGTGTGTGTCTCTATGGTGTGTGTGTGTGTCTATGGTGTGTGTGTGTCTATGGTGTGTGTGTGTCTATGGTGTGTGTGTCTCTATGGTGTGTGTGTGTGTGTGTGTCTCTATGGTGTGTGTGTGTCTATGGTGTGTGTGTGTCTATGGTGTGTGTGTGTGTGTGTCTCTATGGTGTGTGTGTGTCTATGGTGTGTGTGTGTCTATGGTGTGTGTGTCTCTATGGTGTGTGTGTGTGTGTGTCTCTATGGTGTGTGTGTGTCTCTATGGTGTGGTGTGTGTCTCTATGGTGTGTGTGTGTGTGTGTGTGTGTGTGTGTCTCTATGGTGTGTGTGTCTCTATGGTGTGTGTGTGTCTCTATGGTGTGTGTGTGTGTCTCTATGGTGTGTGTGTCTCTATGGTGTGTGTGTGTGTGTGTGTGTCTCTATGGTGTGTGTGTCTCTATGGTGTGTGTGTCTCTATGGTGTGTGTGTCTCTATGGTGTGTGTGTGTGTGTGTGTCTCTATGGTGTGTGTGTCTCTATGGTGTGTGTGTGTGTGTGTCTCTATGGTGTGTGTGTCTCTATGGTGTGTGTGTCTCTATGGTGTGTGTGTGTGTGTGTGTGTCTCTATGGTGTGTGTGTTTCTATGGTGTGTGTGTCTCTATATGTGTGTGTGTGTCTCTATGGTGTGTGTGTCTCTATGGTGTGTGTGTGTGTGTGTGTGTCTCTATGGTGTGTGTGTCTCTATGGTGTGTGTGTCTCTATATGTGTGTGTGTGTCTCTATGGTGTGTGTGTCTCTATGGTGTGTGTGTCTCTATGGTGTGTGTGTCTCTATGGTGTGTGTGTCTCTATGGTGTGTGTGTCTCTATGGTGTGTGTGTCTCTATGGTGTGTGTGTCTCTATATGGTGTGTGTGTGTCTCTATGGTGTGTGTGTCTCTATATGGTGTGTGTGTGTCTATGGTGTGTGTGTCTCTATATGGTGTGTGTGTGTCTATGGTGTGTGTGTCTCTATATGGTGTGTGTGTGTCTCTATGGTGTGGTGTGTGTCTCTATGGTGTGTGTGTCTCTATGGTGTGTGTGTCTCTATGGTGTGTGTGTGTGTCTATGGTGTGTGTGTGTGTCTATGGTGTGTGTGTGTGTCTATGGTGTGTGTGTGTGTGTCTATGGTGTGTGTGTGTGTGTGTCTATGGTGTGTGTGTGTGTGTGTGTGTGTCTATGGTGTGTGTGTGTGTCTATGGTGTGTGTGTGTGTGTGTGTGTGTGTGTCTATGGTGTGTGTGTGTGTGTGTGTGTGTGTGTGTCTATGGTGTGTGTGTGTGTGTGTGTCTATGGTGTGTGTGTGTGTGTGTGTGTGTGTGTGTGTGTGTGTGTCTATGGTGTGTGTGTGTGTGTCTATGGTGTGTGTGTGTGTGTGTGTGTGTGTGTCTATGGTGTGTGTGTGTGTGTGTCTATGGTGTGTGTGTGTGTGTCTATGGTGTGTGTGTGTGTGTGTGTCTCTGGTGTGTGTGTGTGTGTGTGTGTGTGTCTATGGTGTGTGTGTGTGTCTATGGTGTGTGTGTGTGTGTCTATGGTGTGTGTGTGTGTCTCTATGGTGTGTGTGTGTGTGTGTGTGTGTGTGTGTGTGTGTGTGTCTATGGTGTGAGTGTGTGTGTCTCTACGGTGTGTGTGTGTGTGTGTGTGTGTGTGTGTGTCTATGGTGTGAGTGTGTGTGTCTCTACGGTGTGTGTGTGTGTCTCTATGGTGTGTGTGTGTGTGTGTGTGTGTGTGTGTGTGTGTGTCTATGGTGTGTGTGTGTGTGTGTCTATGGTGTGTTTGTGTGTCTATGGTGTGTGTGTGTGTCTCTACGGTGTGTGTGTGTGTCTCTATGGTGTGTGTGTGTGTGTGTGTGTGTGTGTGTGTGTGTGTGTCTATGGTGTGTGTGTGTGTGTGTCTATGGTGTGTGTGTGTGTCTATGGTGTGTGTGTCTCTATGGTGTGTGTGTGTGTCTCTATGGTGTGTGTGTGTGTGTGTGTGTGTGTGTGTGTGTCTCTATGGTGTGTGTGTGTGTGTGTGTGTGTGTGTGTGTGTCTACAGAGTGTGTGTGTGTGTCTATGGTGTGTGTGTGTGTGATTGATGGGGATGGCAGAGTGTGTGTGTATCTACGGTGTGTGAGTGTGTGTGTGTCTACGGTGTGTGAGTGTGTGTGTCTCTACGGAGTGTGTGTGTGTGTGTCTATGGTGTGTGTGTGTGTCTCTATGGTGTGTGTGTGTGTCTCTACGGTGTGTGTGTGTGTGATTGATGGGGATGGCAGAGTGTGTGTGTGTCTACGGTGTGTGTGAGTGTCTCTATGATGTGTGTGTGTGTGTGTGTGTCTCTATGGTGTGTGTGTGTGTGTGTGTGTGTGTGTGTCTACAGAGTGTGTGTGTGTGTCTATGGTGTGTGTGTGTGTGTGATTGATGGGGATGGCAGAGTGTGTGTGTGTCTACGGTGTGTGAGTGTGTGTGAGTGTGTGTGTGTCTACGGTGTGTGTGATTGATGGGGATGGCAGAGTGTGTGTGTGTCTACGGTGTGTGAGTGTGTGTGAGTGTGTGTGTGTCTACGGTGTGTGTGATTGATGGGGATGGCAGAGTGTGTGTGTGTCTACGGAGTGTGTGATTGATGGTGATGGCAGAGTGTGTGTGTGTCTACGGAGTGTGTGATTGATGGTGATGGCAGTGTGTGTGTGTGTTTGACGTCAGAGAGACGCCACCATCTGTTTCTCTCGCTAAAAAACACCTGACCAGCGGATGTCTGACCACAGCACTTTACACACACACACACACACACACACCAGACACACACACACACACACACACACACACACACACACACACACACACACACACACACACACACACACACACACACACACACACACACACTAAGGTGTGCTGTTGGACAGGCAGTGAGTTTGTTAGAATGAGTTAGAAAGCTAATGATTGTGTTAAAGGCTGTTGATGATTGACCCTTGATGTGTTTGTCTGCTGACCTTTGGTGAGAGGGTGTTGAGGGTGTTTGGCCTGGGTCCACTCTGCTCACGACAGCTTCCCATGTGACCTACAACCCACTCCATTATCCCCCAGCCAGCAGGCAGCGTGGTGAGAGGGTGTTGAGGGTGTTTGGCCTGGGTCCACTCTGCTCACAACAGCTTCCCATGTGACCTACAACCCACTCCATTATCCCCCAGCCAGCAGGCAGCGTGTCAGCGTGTCCCTCTAAACACACACTCATTAGCAGAGGTGTTTAATCATCAAATCACACACAGGCCTGCCCCCTGTTCTCTCTCTCTCTCTCTCTCTCTCTCTCTCTCTCTCTCTCTCTCTCTCTCTCTCTCTCTCTCTCTCTCTCTGTCTCTCTCTCTCTCTCTCTCTCTCTCTCTCTCTCTCTCTCTCTCTCTGTCTCTCTCTCTATCTCTATCTCTATCTCTATCTCTATCTCTATCTCTCTCTCTCTCTCTCTCTCTCTCTCTCTCTCTCTCTCTCTCTCTCTCTCTCTCTCTCTCTTCTACTCATTCTCCATGGTGTGAGTGCAGCAGTGGTCAGGTTTAGGGTTAGTGAACGGTGTGTGAAGCAGGGGTCCAGGTTTAGGGTTAGTGAACGGTGTTGAAGCAGGGGTCCAGGTTTAGGGTTAGTGAACGGTGTGTGAAGCAGGGGTCCAGGTTTAGGGTTAGTGAACGGTGAGTGCAGCAGGGGTCCAGGTTTAGGGTTAGTGAACGGTGAGTGCAGCAGGGGTCCAGGTTTAGGGTTAGTGAACGGTGAGTGCAGCAGGGGTCCAGGTTTAGGGTTAGTGAACGGTGTGTGAAGCAGTGGTCAGGTTTAGGGTTAGTGAACAGTGTGTGTTAGTGTGGAGGGTTAATGGTCAGAGTTAATGTATGGGTCCAGTAGGTGTGTGTTAGGATTAGGTGTGTGTTAGGATTAGGTGTGTGTTAGGGCTAAGTGTGTGTAGCCGCGGTCAGTAAGTTAGTGTGTGTGTGTGTGTGTGTGTGTGTGTTCAGTGATGGCGTCAAACTCCACCACCCAGTTCTTTGCTCTGTCCCAGTCCTTCAGTATCTCTGACATCATCATCATTGCCGCTTACTTCCTGCTCAACGTAGCTGTCGGCATCTGGGTGAGACTACTGTGGTACTGTCTGTCTCTTTAACCATGTGTCTGTCTGTCTCTGGGTGAGACTACTGTGGTACTGTCTGTCTCTTTAACCATGTGTCTGTCTGTCTCTGGGTGAGACTACTGTGGTACTGTCTGTCTCTTTAACCATGTGTCTGTCTGTCTCTTTAACCATGTGTCTGTCTGTCTCTTTAACCATGTGTCTGTCTGTCTCTGGGTGAGACTACTGTGGTACTGTCTGTCTCTTTAACCATGTGTCTGTCTGTCTCTTTAACCATGTGTCTGTCTGTCTCTGGGTGAGACTACTGTGGTACTGTCTGTCTCTTTAACCATGTGTCTGTCTGTCTCTTTAACCATGTGTCTGTCTGTCTCTTTAACCATGTGTCTGTCTGTCTCTGGGTGAGACTACTGTGGTACTGTCTGTCTCTTTAACCATGTGTCTGTCTGTCTCTTTAACCATGTGTCTGTCTGTCTCTGGGTGAGACTACTGTGGTACTGTCTGTCTCTTTAACCATGTGTCTGTCTGTCTCTGGGTGAGACTACTGTGGTACTGTCTGTCTCTTTAACCATGTGTCTGTCTGTCTCTTTAACCATGTGTCTGTCTGTCTCTGGGTGAGACTACTGTGGTACTGTCTGTCTCTTTAACCATGTGTCTGTCTGTCTCTGGGTGAGACTACTGTGGTACTGTCTGTCTCTTTAACCATGTGTCTGTCTGTCTCTGGGTGAGACTACTGTGGTACTGTCTGTCTCTTTAACCATGTGTCTGTCTGTCTCTTTAACCATGTGTCTGTCTGTCTCTTTAACCATGTGTCTGTCTGTCTCTTTAACCATGTGTCTGTCTGTCTCTTTAACCATGTGTCTGTCTGTCTCTTTAACCATGTGTCTGTCTGTCTCTGGGTGAGACTACTGTGGTACTGTCTGTCTCTTTAACCATGTGTCTGTCTGTCTCTTTAACCATGTGTCTGTCTGTCTCTGTGAGACCTACTGTGGTACTGTCTGTCTCTTTAACCATGTGTCTGTCTGTCTCTGGGTGAGACTACTGTGGTACTGTCTGTCTCTTTAACCATGTGTCTGTCTGTCTCTTTAACCATGTGTCTGTCTGTCTCTGGGTGAGACTACTGTGGTACTGTCTGTCTCTTTAACCATGTGTCTGTCTGTCTCTGGGTGAGACTACTGTGGTACTGTCTGTCTCTTTAACCATGTGTCTGTCTGTCTCTTTAACCATGTGTCTGTCTGTCTCTTTAACCATGTGTCTGTCTGTCTCTTTAACCATGTGTCTGTCTGTCTCTTTAACCATGTGTCTGTCTGTCTCTGGTTAACCACTGTGGTCCTGTCTGTCTCTTTAACCATGTGTCTGTCTGTCTCTGGGTGAGACTACTGTCTCTCTTAACCATGTGTCTGTCTGTCTCTTTAACCATGTGTCTGTCTGTCTCTGGGTGAGACTACTGTGGTACTGTCTGTCTCTTTAACCATGTGTCTGTCTGTCTCTTTAACCATGTGTCTGTCTGTCTCTGGGTGAGACTACTGTGGTACTGTCTGTCTCTTTAACCATGTGTCTGTCTGTCTCTTTAACCATGTGTCTGTCTGTCTCTTTAACCATGTG
>CM062510.1:16000391-16052488 GCA_031479575.1 Coregonus ussuriensis | reverse complement strand
CTGTAGAATGTCCAGATACACTGTAGAATGTCCAGACACACTGTAGAATGTCCAGACACACTGTAGAATGTCCAGACACACTAGTAGAATGTCCAGACACACTGTAGAATGTCCTAGACACAACTGTAGAAGTCCAGACACACTGTAGGAATGTCCAGACACACTGTAGAATGTCTAGACACACTGTAGAATGTCAAGATACACTGTAGAATGTCCAGACACACTGTAGAATGTCCAGATACACTGTAGAATGTCCAGACACACTGTAGAATGTCTAGACACACTGTAGAAATGTCTAGACACACTGTAGAATGTCCAGATACACTGTAGAATGTCCAGACACACTGTAGAATGTCTAGACACACTGTAGAATGTCCAGATACACTGTAGAATGTCCAGACACACTGTAGAATGTCCAGATAACAACTGTAGAATGTCCAGACACACTGTAGAATGTCCAGACACACTGTAGAATGTCCAGACACACTGTAGAATGTCCAGACACACTGTAGAATGTCCAGACACACTGTAGAATGTCCAGACACACTGTAGAATGCAGCTCGCATCTGCTACAAGACCATGGTGCTTGCCTACGGAGCTGTGAGGGGAACGGCACCTCCTTACCTTCAGGCTCTGATCAGACCCTACACCCAAACGAGGGCATTACGTTCATCCACCTCTGGCCTGTTAGCCCCCCTACCTCTACGGAAGCACAGTTCCCGCTCAGCCCAGTCAAAGCTATTCGCTGCTCTGGCACCCCAATGGTGGAACCAGCTCCCCACGACGCCAGGACAGCGGAGTCACTGACCACCTTCCGGAGACACTTGAAACCCCACCTCTTTAAGGAATACCTGGAATAGGATAATAGTAATCCTTCCACCCCCCCTTTACTACCACTGTCTTTTATCTAAACTAACACCTGACTTATTTCACCTGCTAGCACTGACTTGTTTAAAGAAATGTACTTATTGTGATCGAGATGTGGTTGTCCCTGATTGCACTGACTTTGCTCACAGCTGCTTGTTTGAAGAAGTGTACTTACTGTGATCAAGATGTGGTTGTCCCACTGGCTATCCAAAGTTGAATGCATCAATTTGTAAGTCGCTCTGGATAAGAGCGTCTGCTAAATGGCTTAAATGTAAATGTATAATGTCCAGATAAACTGTAGAATGTCCAGACACACTGTAGAATGTCCAGACACACTGTATAATGTCCAGACACACTGTAGAATGTCCAGACACACTGTAGAATGTCCAGACACACTGTAGAATGTCCAGACACACTGTAGAATGTCCAGACACACTGTAGAATGTCCAGACACACTGTAGAATGTCCAGATACACTGTAGAATGTCCAGATACACTGTAGAATGTCTAGACACACTGTAGAATGTCCAGATACACTGTAGAATGTCTAGACACACTGTAGAATGTCCAGACACACTGTAGAATGTCCAGACACACTGTAGAATGTCCAGACACACTGTAGAATGTCCAGACACACTGTAGAATGTCTAGACACACTGTAGAATGTCCAGACACACTGTAGAATGTCTAGACACACTGTAGAATGTCCAGACACACTGTAGAATGTCCAGACACACTGTAGAATGTCCAGATACACTGTAGAATGTCCAGACACACTGTAGAATGTCTAGACACACTGTAGAATGTCTAGACACACTGTAGAATGTCCAGACACACTGTAGAATGTCTAGACACACTGTAGAATGTCCAGATACACTGTAGAATGTCCAGACACACTGTAGAATGTCCAGACACACTGTAGAATGTCCAGACACACTGTAGAATGTCCAGATACACTGTAGAATGTCCAGATACACTGTAGAATGTCCAGACACACTGTAGAATGTCCAGATACACTGTAGAATGTCCACACACTCTGTAGAATGTCTAGACACACTGTAGAATGTCCAGACACACTGTAGAATGTCCAGATACACTGTAGAATGTCCAGACACACTGTAGAATGTCCAGACACACTGTAGAATGTCCAGACACACTGTATAATGTCCAGACACACTGTAGAATGTCTAGACACACTGTAGAATGTCCAGATACACTGTAGAATGTCCAGACACACTGTAGAATGTCCAGATACACTGTAGAATGTCTAGACACACTGTAGAATGTCTAGACACACTGTAGAATGTCCAGACACACTGTAGAATGTCCAGACACACTGTAGAATGTCCAGACACACTGTAGAATGTCCAGACACACTGTAGAATGTCCAGACACACTGTAGAATGTCCAGATACACTGTAGAATGTCCAGACACACTGTAGAATGTCCAGATACACTGTAGAATGTCCAGACACACTGTAGAATGTCTAGACACACTGTAGAATGTCTAGACACACTGTAGAATGTCCAGACACACTGTAGAATGTCCAGACACACTGTAGAATGTCTAGACACACTGTAGAATGTCCAGACACACTGTAGAATGTCCAGACACACTGTAGAATGTCCAGATACACTGTAGAATGTCCAGATACACTGTAGTATGTCCAGACACACTGTAGAATGTCTAGACACACTGTAGAATGTCCAGACACACTGTAGAATGTCCAGACACACTGTAGAATGTCCAGACACACTGTAGAATGTCCAGACACACTGTAGAATGTCCAGATACACTGTAGAATGTCTAGACACACTGTAGAATGTCTAGACACACTGTAGAATGTCCAGATACACTGTAGAATGTCCAGATACACTGTAGAATGTCTAGACACACTGTAGAATGTCTAGACACACTGTAGAATGTCCAGACACACTGTAGAATGTCCAGACACACTGTAGAATGTCCAGACACACTGTAGAATGTCCAGACACACTGTAGAATGTCCTGATACACCGTAGAATGTCCAGACACACTGTAGAATGTCCAGATACACTGTAGAATGTCTAGACACACTGTAGAATGTCTAGACACACTGTAGAATGTCCAGACACACTGTAGAATGTCCAGACACACTGTAGAATGTCCAGACACACTGTAGAATGTCCAGACACACTGTAGAATGTCCAGACACACTGTAGAATGTCTAGACACACTGTAGAATGTCCAGACACACTGTAGAATGTCCAGATACACTGTAGAATGTCCAGATACACTGTAGAATGTCCAGATACACTGTAGTATGTCCAGACACACTGTAGAATGTCTAGACACACTGTAGAATGTCTAGACACACTGTAGAATGTCCAGACACACTGTAGAATGTCCAGACACACTGTAGAATGTCTAGACACACTGTAGAATGTCCAGACACACTGTAGAATGTCCAGACACACTGTAGAATGTCCAGACACACTGTAGAATGTCCAGACACACTGTAGAATGTCCAGACACACTGTAGAATGTCCAGACACACTGTAGAATGTCCAGACACACTGTAGAATGTCCAGACACACTGTAGAATGTCCAGACACACTGTAGAATGTCCAGACACACTGTAGAATGTCTAGACACACTGTAGAATGTCCAGACACACTGTAGAATGTCCAGACACACTGTAGAATGTCCAGATACACTGTAGAATGTCTAGACACACTGTAGAATGTCCAGACACACTGTAGAATGTCTAGACACACTGTAGAATGTCCAGATACACTGTAGAATGTCCAGACACACTGTAGAATGTCTAGACACACTGTAGAATGTCCAGATACACTGTAGAATGTCCAGACACACTGTAGAATGTCCAGACACACTGTAGAATGTCCAGACACACTGTAGAATGTCCAGACACACTGTAGAATGTCCAGACACACTGTAGAATGTCTAGACACACTGTAGAATGTCTAGACACACTGTAGAATGTCCAGACACACTGTAGAATGTCCAGATACACTGTAGAATGTCCAGACACACTGTAGAATGTCCAGACACACTGTAGAATGTCTAGACACACTGTAGAATGTCTAGACACACTGTAGAATGTCTAGACACACTGTAGAATGTCTAGACACACTGTAGAATGTCCAGACACACTGTAGAATGTCCAGACACACTGTAGAATGTCTAGACACACTGTAGAATGTCCAGACACACTGTAGAATGTCCAGATACACTGTAGAATGTCCAGATACACTGTAGAATGTCCAGATACACTGTAGTATGTCCAGACACACTGTAGAATGTCTAGACACACTGTAGAATGTCCAGACACACTGTAGAATGTCCAGACACACTGTAGAATGTCCAGACACACTGTAGAATGTCCAGACACACTGTAGAATGTCCAGACACACTGTAGAATGTCCAGACACACTGTAGAATGTCCAGACACACTGTAGAATGTCCAGATACACTGTAGAATGTCTAGACACACTGTAGAATGTCTAGACACACTGTAGAATGTCCAGATACACTGTAGAATGTCCAGATACACTGTAGAATGTCTAGACACACTGTAGAATGTCTAGACACACTGTAGAATGTCCAGACACACTGTAGAATGTCCAGACACACTGTAGAATGTCCAGACACACTGTAGAATGTCCAGACACACTGTAGAATGTCCTGATACACTGTAGAATGTCCAGACACACTGTAGAATGTCCAGATACACTGTAGAATGTCTAGACACACTGTAGAATGTCTAGACACACTGTAGAATGTCCAGACACACTGTAGAATGTCCAGACACACTGTAGAATGTCCAGACACACTGTAGAATGTCCAGACACACTGTAGAATGTCTAGACACACTGTAGAATGTCCAGACACACTGTAGAATGTCCAGACACACTGTAGAATGTCCAGACACACTGTAGAATGTCCAGACACACTGTAGAATGTCCTGATACACCGTAGAATGTCCAGACACACTGTAGAATGTCCAGATACACTGTAGAATGTCTAGATACACTGTAGAATGTCTAGACACACTGTAGAATGTCTAGACACACTGTAGAATGTCCAGACACACTGTAGAATGTCCAGACACACTGTAGAATGTCCAGACACACTGTAGAATGTCCAGACACACTGTAGAATGTCCAGACACACTGTAGAATGTCTAGACACACTGTAGAATGTCCAGACACACTGTAGAATGTCCAGATACACTGTAGAATGTCCAGATACACTGTAGAATGTCCAGACACACTGTAGAATGTCCAGACACACTGTAGAATGTCTAGACACACTGTAGAATGTCTAGACACACTGTAGAATGTCCAGACACACTGTAGAATGTCCAGACACACTGTAGAATGTCTAGACACACTGTAGAATGTCCAGACACACTGTAGAATGTCCAGACACACTGTAGAATGTCCAGACACACTGTAGAATGTCCAGACACACTGTAGAATGTCCAGACACACTGTAGAATGTCCAGACACACTGTAGAATGTCCAGACACACTGTAGAATGTCCAGACACACTGTAGAATGTCCTAGACACACTGTAGAATGTCCAGACACACTGTAGAATGTCCAGACACACTGTAGAATGTCCAGACACACTGTAGAATGTCCAGACACACTGTAGAATGTCTAGACACACTGTAGAATGTCCAGACACACTGTAGAATGTCCAGACACACTGTAGAATGTCCAGACACACTGTAGAATGTCTAGACACACTGTAGAATGTCCAGACACACTGTAGAATGTCCAGACACACTGTAGAATGTCCAGACACACTGTAGAATGTCCAGACACACTGTAGAATGTCCTAGACACACTGTAGAATGTCCAGACACACTGTAGAATGTCCAGACACACTGTAGAATGTCCAGACACACTGTAGAATGTCCAGACACACTGTAGAATGTCCAGACACACTGTAGAATGTCCAGACACACTGTAGAATGTCCAGACACACTGTAGAATGTCTAGACACACTGTAGAATGTCCAGACACACTGTAGAATGTCTAGACACACTGTAGAATGTCCAGACACACTGTAGAATGTCCAGACACACTGTAGAATGTCTAGACACACTGTAGAATGTCCTAGACACACTGTAGAATGTCCAGACACACTGTAGAATGTCTAGACACACTGTAGAATGTCCAGACACACTGTAGAATGTCCAGACACACTGTAGAATGTCCAGACACACTGTAGAATGTCCAGACACACTGTAGAATGTCCAGACACACTGTAGAATGTCCAGATACACTGTAGAATGTCCAGACACACTGTAGAATGTCTAGACACACTGTAGAATGTCCAGACACACTGTAGAATGTCTAGACACACTGTAGAATGTCCAGACACACTGTAGAATGTCCAGACACACTGTAGAATGTCCAGACACACTGTAGAATGTCCAGACACACTGTAGAATGTCCAGACACACTGTAGAATGTCTAGACACACTGTAGAATGTCCAGACACACTGTAGAATGTCCAGACACACTGTAGAATGTCTAGACACACTGTAGAATGTCCAGACACACTGTAGAATGTCCAGACACACTGTAGAATGTCCAGACACACTGTAGAATGTCCAGACACACTGTAGAATGTCCAGACACACTGTAGAATGTCCAGACACACTGTAGAATGTCCAGACACACTGTAGAATGTCCAGACACACTGTAGAATGTCCAGACACACTGTAGAATGTCCAGACACACTGTAGAATGTCCAGACACACTGTAGAATGTCCAGACACACTGTAGAATGTCCAGACACACTGTAGAATGTCCAGACACACTGTAGAATGTCCAGACACACTGTAGAATGTCCAGACACACTGTAGAATGTCCAGACACACTGTAGAATGTCCAGACACACTGTAGAATGTCCAGACACACTGTAGAATGTCCAGACACACTGTAGAATGTCCAGACACACTGTAGAATGTCCAGACACACTGTAGAATGTCCAGACACACTGTAGAATGTCCAGACACACTGTAGAATGTCCAGACACACTGTAGAATGTCCAGACACACTGTAGAATGTCCAGACACACTGTAGAATGTCCAGACACACTGTAGAATGTCCAGACACACTGTAGAATGTCCAGACACACTGTAGAATGTCCAGACACACTGTAGAATGTCCAGACACACTGTAGAATGTCCAGACACACTGTAGAATGTCCAGACACACTGTAGAATGTCCAGACACACTGTAGAATGTCCAGACACACTGTAGAATGTCCAGACACACTGTAGAATGTCCAGACACACTGTAGAATGTCCAGACACACTGTAGAATGTCCAGACACACTGTAGAATGTCCAGACACACTGTAGAATGTCCAGACACACTGTAGAATGTCTAGACACACTGTAGAATGTCCAGACACACTGTAGAATGTCCAGACACACTGTAGAATGTCCAGACACACTGTAGAATGTCCAGACACACTGTAGAATGTCCAGACACACTGTAGAATGTCCAGATACACTGTAGAATGTCCAGATACACTGTAGAATGTCCAGACACACTGTAGAATGTCCAGATACACTGTAGAATGTCCAGACACACTGTAGAATGTCCAGACACACTGTAGAATGTCCAGACACACTGTAGAATGTCCAGACACACTGTAGAATGTCCAGACACGCACATAAAAGATGCAAAGGCTCTCAGCATCCCTGTGTAAATTAACATATATTTACCATATCAGAAACATCCAATTAACATCTCATTAACATAACATGTGATCATGAGGGATTAAAAACTCTTTCAGAACATAAAAACATGATCATTATTAACCAACACCAGAACATTAAAACATTCTAAACATGATCATTATTAACCAACACCAGAACATTAAAACATTCTAAACATGATCATTATTAACCAACACCAGAACCTTAAAACATTCTAAACATGATCATTATTAACCAACACCAGAACATTAAAACATTCTAAACATGATCATTATTAACTCAACACCAGAACATTAAAACACTCTAAACATGATCATTATTAACCCAACACCAGAACATTAAAACATTCTAAACATGATCATTATTAACTCAACACCAGAACATTAAAATGCTTAATTCTAACTGAATATCATTGTGACATAGAAGCAGTATGACCAGGAAATAAGAGGTGTGGTGGAACAGGTCCTGCAGAACACAGGGTGGAGAGGCACTGCGTACACAATCTGATTCAGAGAAAGACCTCTAGATAAATTACATTTAGATGTCATTAAAATGACATTATTACACTTAAGTGATGAAGGTGCTTTAAGGAGAAGGAAGAGAGGATATAGAATTGGAACAGGGCCCATTGAGGTGTGGGGAAGGGAAAGGGAAACATAGTCAGCTGCACAGCTGAATGCCTTCAACCCAAATGTTACAGGGGGCTGCCTTAATCGACGTTCACATCATCGGCACCCGGGGAGCAGTTGTTGTTGGGGGTTAACTGCCTCGCTCAAGGGTAAGGGTTACTATGAGTATGATATAGCCTAGTACCAGTGTATTGGGGTAAGGGTTACTATGAGCAAATATACCAAGACATTATAGTGTTTGAATCAAGACAGATACCGCGAGTCTACAGGTGCTAGCTGTACTGGTAGACTTCCAGTCATTGTGCTAATGCTAGTTAGCATTGGCTTCGTGAAACTACCTTTAACCTCCTTCAAACTGCACAGAGACATAAACTGGATCCGTGAGAGAAACAGCTTCATTGCTAGAATCTTGCACTATTCCTTTAACTCAGGGCTGTTCAGTTCTGGTCCTGGAGAACAGAAACACTTCTGGTCCTGGAGAACAGAAACACTTCTGGTCCTGAGGACAGAAACACTTCTGGTCCTGAGGACAGAAACACTTCTGGTCCTGGAGGACAGAAACACTTCTGGTCCTGGAGGACAGAAACACTTCTGGTCCTGAGGACAGAAACACTTCTGGTCCTGGAGGACAGAAACACTTCTGGTCCTGGAGGACAGAAACACTTCTGGTCCTGGAGAACAGAAACACTTCTGGTCCTGGAGGACAGAAACACTTCTGGTCCTGAGGACAGAAACACTTCTGGTCCTGCTAGGTAATTACACTCACCTGGTGTCCCTGGTCTGAATCAGTCCCTTATTAGAAGGAGAGGCCTGATCTATAAACAGGTCTGAATCAGTCCCTTATTAGAAGGAGAGGCCTGATCTATAAACAGGTCTGAATCAGTCCCTTATTAGAAGGAGAGGCCTGATCTATAAACAGGTCTGAATCAGTCCCTTATTAGAAGGAGAGGCCTGATCTATAAATAGGTCTGAATCAGTCCCTTATTAGAAGGAGAGGCCTGATCTATAAACAGGTCTGAATCAGTCCCTTATTAGAAGGAGAGGCCTGATCTATAACAGGTCTGAATCAGTCCCTTATTAGAAGGAGAGGCCTGATCTATAAACAGGTCTGAATCAGTCCCTTATTAGAAGGAGAGGCCTGATCTATAAACAGGTCTGAATCAGTCCCTTATTAGAAGGAGAGGCCTGATCTATAAACAGGTCTGAATCAGTCCCTTATTAGAAGGAGAGGCCTGATCTATAAACAGGTCTGAATCAGTCCCTTATTAGAAGGAGAGGCCTGATCTATAAACAGGTCTGAATCAGTCCCTTATTAGAAGGAGAGGCCTGATCTATAAACAGGTCTGAATCAGTCCCTTATTAGAAGGAGAGGCCTGATCTATAACCGGTCTGAATCAGTCCCTTATTAGAAGGAGAGGCCTGATCTATAACCGGTCTGAATCAGTCCCTTATTAGAAGGAGAGGCCTGATCTATAAACAGGTCTGAATCAGTCCCTTATTAGAAGGAGAGGCCTGATCTATAAACAGGTCTGAATCAGTCCCTTATTAGAAGGAGAGGCCTGATCTATAAACAGGTCTGAATCAGTCCCTTATTAGAAGGAGAGGCCTGATCTATAAACAGGTCTGAATCAGTCCCTTATTAGAAGGAGAGGCCTGATCTATAAACAGGTCTGAATCAGTCCCTTATTAGAAGGAGAGGCCTGATCTATACCATTGAACATCCCAGCTTTAACTAGCAGTCTTTATCTCTCTAGTAGTGAATCTAAACTAAAGCAGGAAAGGGGAGGAGCAAGGCATGATGGATAAGCAGGAAGTGTGATGTCATACGGGGATAGATCAACTATAAATATATTATTGTGAAAACATTTATATCCTTGACTAGAAATATCTGCCATATTATTATATCCATCCAGCTAGCAGAGCTGGGACCATCCCAGTACTGGGATACTCCATAGTATGCAGAGCTGGGACCATCCCAGTACTGGGATACTCCATAGTATGCAGAGCTGGGCCCATCCCAGTACTGGGATACTCCATAGTATGCAGAGCTGGGCCCATCCCAGTACTGGGATACTCCATAGTATGCAGGGCTGGGACCATCCCAGTACTGGGATACTCCATAGTATGCAGAGCTGGGACCATCCCAGTACTGGGATACTCCATAGTATGCAGAGCTGGGCCCATCCCAGTACTGGGATACTCCATAGTATGCAGGGCTGGGACCATCCCAGTACTGGGATACTCCATAGTATGCAGAGCTGGGACCATCCCAGTACTGGGATACTCCATAGTATGCAGAGCTGGGACCATCCCAGTACTGGGATACTCCATAGTATGCAGAGCTGGGACCATACCAGTACTGGGATACTCCATAGTATGGTGGCAAGGAAACAAAACACCAAGAAGATTGAAGTTCTTTAGGAAAACAGCCCTAATGTTGGAGACAAACATCATTATGTTGTCATCCAGTCACATGTATTTATTTTCCAAACTATAGCACACTATATTTTACACCCAGCGGGTTTTTAAAAGGACTAAAGAGTTGTCTGCGTCGTGTTTTCATTGTTTCCATGGAAACATCTGTCAATATTGGTATGTTACAGCCCTGATACCTATGAGACAGTGTATAGTTGGTAACCACAGGTCCAGGGTCAGGTAACGGTGTATAATTCCTCCTTGTTGCTGTGGCAGAGTGTGTAACCACAGGTCCAGGGTCAGGTAACGGTGTATAATTCCTCCTTGGTGCTGTGGCAGAGTGTGTAACCACAGGTCCAGGGTCAGGTAACAGTGTATAGTTGGTAACCACAGGTCCAGGGTCAGGTAACAGTGTATAATTCCTCCTTGGTGCCGTGGCAGAGTGAGTAACCACAGGTCCAGGGTCAGGTAACAGTGTATAATTCCTCCTTGGTGCTGTGGCAGAGTGTGTAACCACAGGTCCAGGGTCAGGTAACGGTGTATAATTCCTCCTTGGTGCTGTGGCAGAGTGTGTAACCACAGGTCCAGGGTCAGGTAACGGTGTATAATTCCTCCTTGGTGCTGTGGCAGAGTGTATAACCACAGACTCCAGAGCTCCAGGTGTTAATAGACTCGGTCTCTCTGGGAGGCAGCAGGAACACCACACTAGAGGCAACCAGGACGTGCCAGAGACTGTGTGTGTACAGGTAGTTGTCCTCCGTCTCGGCAAACACGTACACACACACACCGACCAGCGCTGAGGCCAGGCCTGGGAGTAGAAACAGTACCCAACGCCGCCAGCAGGGGGGGTAACACTGTCTCCTCTTCAGCCCCCGATACACCTGGAAACACACACATTATACAGACATTACACCCAACATTAACCCTGGCAGGAGGAAGGCTACCACTGGCTCCTCTTCAGCCACCGATACACCTGGACACACACACATAGCCTAACCCTAACCCAGGAGGAAGGCTACCACTGGCTCCTCTTCAGCCCCCGATACACCTGGACACACACACATAGCCTAACCCTAACCCAGGAGGAAGGCTACCACTGGCTCCTCTTCAGCCCCCGATACACCTGGACACACACACATAGCCTAACCCTAACCCCATAGCCTAACCCTAACCCTCTGTAGCTCAGCTGGTAGAGCACGGCGCTTGTAACGCCAAGGTAGTGGGTTCGATCCCCGGGACAACCCATACACAAAAAAAAATAATGCACGCATGACTAAGTCGCTTTGGATAAAAGCGTCTGCTAAATGGCATATTATATTATTATTATATTATAGGAAGGCTACCACTGGCTCCTCTTCAGCCCCCGATACACCTGGACACACACACATTATACAGACATTACACCCAACATTAACCCTGGCAGGAGGAAGGCTACCACTGGCTCCTCTTCAGCCCCCGATACACCTGGACACACACACATAGCCTAACCCTAACCCAGGAGGAAGGCTACCACTGGCTCCTCTTCAGCCCCCGATACACCTGGACACACACACATTATACAGACATTACACACAACATTAACCCTAACCCAGGAGGAAGGCTACCACTGGCTCCTCTTCAGCCCCCGATACACCTGGACACACACACATAGCCTAACCCTAACCCAGGAGGAAGGCTACCACTGGCTCCTCTTCAGCCCCCGATACACCTGGACACACACACATAGCCTAACCCTAATGTATAGATGTATAGTTACCCAGGAGGTCACCATGGATATATGTCTATATGGATGTATAGATACCCAGGAGGTCACCATGGATATATGTCTATATGGATGTATAGTTACCCAGGAGGTCACCATGGATATATGTCTGTATGGATGTATAGTTACCCAGGAGGTCACCATGGATATATGTCTATATGGATGTATAGTTACCCAGGAGGTCACCATGGATATATGTCTATATGGATGTATAGTTACCCAGGAGGTCACCATGGATATATGTCTATATGGATGTATAGTTACCCAGGAGGTCACCATGGATATATGTCTATATGGATGTATAGTTACCCAGGAGGTCACCATGGATATATGTCTATATGGATGTATAGTTACCCAGGAGGTCACCATGGATATATGTCTATATGGATGTATAGTTACCCAGGAGGTCACCATGGATATATGTCTATATGGATGTATAGTTACCCAGGAGGTCACCATGGATATATGTCTATATGGATGTATAGTTACCCAGGAGGTCACCATGGATATATGTCTATATGGATGTATAGTTACCCAGGAGGTCACCATGGATATATGTCTATATGGATGTATAGTTACCCAGGAGGTCACCATGGATATATGTCTATATGGATGTATAGTTACCCAGGAGGTCACCATGGATATATGTCTATATGGATGTATAGTTACCCAGGAGGTCACCATGGATATATGTCTGTATAGTTACCCAGGAGGTCACCATGGATATATGTCTATATGGATGTATAGTTACCCAGGAGGTCACCATGGATATATGTCTATATGGATGTATAGTTACCCAGGAGGTCACCATGGATATATGTCTATATGGATGTATAGTTACCCAGGAGGTCACCATGGATATATGTCTATATGGATGTATAGTTACCCAGGAGGTCACCATGGATATATAGTTACCCAGGAGGTCACCATGGATATATGTCTATATGGATGTATAGTTACCCAGGAGGTCACCATGGATATATGTCTATATGGATGTATAGTTACCCAGGAGGTCACCATGGATATATGTCTGTATAGTTACCCAGGAGGTCACCATGGATATATGTCTATATGGATGTATAGTTACCCAGGAGGTCACCATGGATATATGTCTATATGGATGTATAGTTACCCAGGAGGTCACCATGGATATATGTATGGATGTATAGTTACCCAGGAGGTCACCATGGATATATGTCTATATGGATGTATAGTTACCCAGGAGGTCACCATGGATATATGTCTATATGGATGTATAGTTACCCAGGAGGTCACCATGGATATATGTCTATATGGATGTATAGTTACCCAGGAGGTCACCATGGATATATGTCTATATGGATGTATAGTTACCCAGGAGGTAACCATGGATATATGTCTGTATGGATGTATAGTTACCCAGGAGGTCACCATGGATATATGTCTGTATAGTTACCCAGGAGGTCCCATGGATATATGTATGGATGTATAGTTACCCAGGAGGTCACCATGGATATATGTCTATATGGATGTATAGTTACCCAGGAGGTCACCATGGATATATGTCTATATGGATGTATAGTTACCCAGGAGGTAACCATGGATATATGTCTGTATGGATGTATAGTTACCCAGGAGGTCACCATGGATATATGTCTGTATAGTTACCCAGGAGGTCCCATGGATATATGTCTGTATAGTTACCCAGGAGGTCCCCATGGATATATGTCTATATGGATGTATAGTTACCCAGGAGGTCACCATGGATATATGTCTATATGGATGTATAGTTACCCAGGAGGTCACCATGGATATATGTCTATATGGATGTATAGTTACCCAGGAGGTCACCATGGATATATGTCTATATGGATGTATAGTTACCCAGGAGGTCACCATGGATATATGTCTATATGGATGTATAGTTACCCAGGAGGTCACCATGGATATATGTCTGTATGGATGTATAGTTACCCAGGAGGTCCCCATGGATATATGTCTATATGGATGTATAGTTACCCAGGAGGTCACCATGGATATATGTCTATATGGATGTATAGTTACCCAGGAGGTCACCATGGATATATGTCTATATGGATGTATAGTTACCCAGGAGGTCACCATGGATATATGTCTATATGGATGTATAGTTACCCAGGAGGTCACCATGGATATATGTCTATATGGATGTATAGTTACCCAGGAGGTCACCATGGATATATGTCTATATGGATGTATAGTTACCCAGGAGGTCACCATGGATATATGTCTATATGGATGTATAGTTACCCAGGAGGTCACCATGGATATATGTCTATATGGATGTATAGTTACCCAGGAGGTCACCATGGATATATGTCTATATGGATGTATAGTTACCCAGGAGGTCACCATGGATATATGTCTATATGGATGTATAGTTACCCAGGAGGTCACCATGGATATATGTCTATATGGATGTATAGTTACCCAGGAGGTCACCATGGATATATGTCTATATGGATGTATAGTTACCCAGGAGGTCACCATGGATATATGTCTATATGGATGTATAGTTACCCAGGAGGTCACCATGGATATATGTCTATATGGATGTATAGTTACCCAGGAGGTCACCATGGATATATGTCTATATGGATGTATAGTTACCCAGGAGGTCACCATGGATATATGTCTATATGGATGTATAGTTACCCAGGAGGTCACCATGGATATATGTCTATATGGATGTATAGTTACCCAGGAGGTCACCATGGATATATGTCTATATGGATGTATAGTTACCCAGGAGGTCACCATGGATATATGTCTATATGGATGTATAGTTACCCAGGAGGTCACCATGGATATATGTCTATATGGATGTATAGTTACCCAGGAGGTCACCATGGATATATGTCTATATGGATGTATAGTTACCCAGGAGGTCACCATGGATATATGTCTATATGGATGTATAGTTACCCAGGAGGTCACCATGGATATATGTCTATATGGATGTATAGTTACCCAGGAGGTCACCATGGATATATGTCTATATGGATGTATAGTTACCCAGGAGGTCACCATGGATATATGTCTATATGGATGTAGTAGTTACCCAGGAGGTCACCATGGATATATGTCTATATGGATGTATAGTTACCCAGGAGGTCACCATGGATATATGTCTATATGGATGTATAGTTACCCAGGAGGTCACCATGGATATATGTCTATATGGATGTATAGTTACCCAGGAGGTCACCATGGATATATGTCTATATGGATGTATAGTTACCCAGGAGGTCACCATGGATATATGTCTATATGGATGTATAGTTACCCAGGAGGTCACCATGGATATATGTCTATATGGATGTATAGTTACCCAGGAGGTCACCATGGATATATGTCTATATGGATGTATAGTTACCCATGGAGGTCACCATTGGATATATGTCTATATGGATGTATAGTTACCCAGGAGGTCACCATGGATATATGTCTATATGGATGTATAGTTACCCAGGAGGTCACCATGGATATATGTCTATATGGATGTATAGTTACCCAGGAGGTCACCATGGATATATGTCTATATGGATGTATAGATTACCCAGGAGGTCACCATGGATATATGTCTATATGGATGTATAGTTTACCCAGGAGTCACCATGGATATGTCTATATGGATGTATAGTTACCCAGGAGGTCACCATGGATATATGTCTATATGGATGTATAGATTACCCAGGAGGTCACCATGGATATATGTCTATATATATCCCAGGATGTATAGTTACCCAGGAGGTCACCATGGATATATGTCTAATGGATGTATAGTTTACCCAGGGGGGGAGGGAGGGAGGTGGAGGGGGGGGGGGGGGGAAAAAGTGGAGGGTCACCATGGATATATGTCTATACTGGATGTATAGTCTACTCCCAGGAAGGTCACCATGGATATATGTCTAACTTTGGATGTTATAAGTTACACAGAAGGTCACCAATGGATATAGATGGTCTATATGGATGTATAGTTACCCAGGAGGTCACCATGGTATAATGTCAAATATGGATGTATAGCTATAACCCAGGAGGTCACCATGGGATATGATTGCTATTATTGCATGTATAAGTTACCCAGGAGCGGTCAGCCATGGGATATATGTCTATATAGGATGTATAGTTACCCAGGTAGGTCACCTCTGGAACATGGAGAAAGTGTCTATAGGACTGTATAGTTACCCAGGTAGGTCACCATGGATATATGTCTATATGGATGTAATAGTTACCCAGGAGGTCACCATGGATATATGTCTATATGGATGTATAGTTACCCCAGGAGGTCACCATGGATATATGTCTATATGGATGTATAGTTACCCAGGAGGTCACCATGGATATATGTCTATCATGGATGCTATAGTTTACCCAGGAGGTCACCATGGATATATGTCTATATGGATGTATAGTTACCCAGGAGGTCACCATGGATATATGTCTATATGGATGTATAGTTACCCAGGAGGTCACCATGGATATATGTCTATATGGATGTATAGTTTACCCAGGAGGTCACCATGGATATAAATGTCTATATGGATGTATAGTTTACCCAGGAGGTCACCATGGATATAATGTCTATAAATGGCGATGTATAGTTACCCAGGAGGTCTTTCCATGGATATATGTCCCTATATGATGTATAGTTACCCAGGAGGTCACCATGGATATATGTCCATATAATTACCCCAGGAATGTATAGTTACCCAGGAGGTCACCATGGATATATGTCCCTATATGGATGTATAGTTTACCCAGGAGGTCACCATGGATAAATTATGTCTATATGGATGTATAGTTACCCAGGATGGTCACCATGGATATATGTCTATATGGATGTATAGTTACCCAGGAGGTCACCATGGATATATGTCTGTATGGATGTATATTACCCAGGAGGTCACCATGGATATATGTCTGTATGGATGTATAGTTACCCAGGAGGTCACCATGGATATATTTTCCTATATGGATATAGTTACCCAGGAGGTCCCCATGGATATATGTCTATATGGATGTATAGTTACCCAGGAGGTCCACATGGATATATGTCTGTGGAAATGGATGTAATAGTTACCCAGGAGGTCACCATGGATATATGTCTATATGGAATGTATAGTTACCCAGGAGGTCACCATGGATATATGTCTGTATATGGATGTATAAGTTACCCAGGAGGTCACCATGGATATATGTCTATATGGATGTATAGTTACCCAGGAGGTCACCATGGATATATGTCTATATTGGATGTATAGTTACCCAGGAGGTCACCCATGGATATATGTCTATATGGATGTATAGTTTACCCAGGAGGTCACCATGGATATATGTCTATGGATGTATGTTAGTTACCCAGGAGGTCACCATGGGATATATGTCTATATGGATGTATAGTTACCCAGGAGTTCACCATGGATATATGTCTAGTATGGAGTATAGTTACCCAGGAGGTCACCATGGAATATATGTCTATATTGGATGTATAGTTACCCAGGAGGTCCACCATGGATATATGTCTATAGGATGTATAGTTAACCCAGGAGGGTCCCCATGGATATAATGTCAATATTGGATGTATAGTTTCCCAGGAGGTCACCATGGATAATTGTCTATATGGGATGTATAGTTACCCAGGAGGTTCACCATGGATATATGTCTATATGGATGTATAGTTACCCAGGAGGTCACCATGGATATATGTCTATATGGATGTTTAGTTACCCAGGAGGTCACCATGGATATATGTCTTTATGGATGTATATAGTTACCCCAGGAGGTCACCATGGATATATGTCTATATGGATGTATAGTTACCCAGGAGGTCACCATGGATATATGTCTATATGGATGTATAGTTACCACCAGGAGGTCACCATGGATATATTCTATGGATGTATAGTTACCCAGGATAGGTCACCATGGATATATGTCTATAGGGATGTATAGTTACCCAGGAGGTCACCATGGATATAGGTCTATATGGATGGTATAGTTACCCAGGAGGTCACCATGGGATATATGTCTATATGATGTATAGTTTACCCAGGAGGTTCACCATGGATATATGTCTATATGGATGTATAGTTACCCAGGGAGGTCACCATGGATATATGTCCATATGGATGTATAGTTACCCAGGAGGTCACCATGGATATATGTCTATATGGATGTATAGTTACCCAGGAGGGTCACCATGGATAAATGTCTTATGATGTATAGTTACCCAGGAGGTCACCACTGGATATTGTCTATATGGATGTATAGATTACCCAGAGGTCACCATGGATATATGTCTTTATGGATGTATAGTTACCCAGGAGGTCCCCATGGATATATGTCTATATGGATGTATAGTTTACCCAGGAGGTCACCCATGGATATATGTCTTATGGATGTATAGTTTACCCAGGAGGGTCCACCATGGATATATGTCTATATGGATGTATAGTTACCCAGGAGGTCACCATGGATATATGTCTATATGGATGTATAGTTACCCAGGAGGTCACCATGGATATATGTCTATATGGATGTAATAGTTACCAGGAGGGTCACCATGGATATATGTCTATGGATGTATAGTTACCCAGGGAGGTCACCATGGATATATGGTCTATATGGATGTATAGTTACCCAGGAGGTCACCATGGATATATGTCTATATGGATGTATAGTTACCCAGGAGGTCCCCCATGGATATATGTCATATATTGGATTGTATAGTTACCCCAGGAGGTCACCATGGATATATGTCTATGATGGATGTATAGTTTACCCAGGAGGGAGGTCACCATGGATATATGTCTATATGGATGTATAGTTACCCAGGAGGTCACCATGGATATAATGTCCCTATATGGATGTATAGTTACCCAGGAGGTCACCATGGATATATGTCTATATGGATGTTAGTTACCCAGGAGGTCACCATGGATATATGTCTATATGGATGTTACCCAGGATGTCACCATGGGATATATGTCCGTAATATGGAATTATAGTTACCCAGGAGGTCACCATGGATATATGTCTATATGGATGTATAGTTACACCCCAGGAGGTCACCATGGATATATGTCTATATGGATGTATAGTTACCCAGGAGGTCACCATGGATATATGTCTATAATGGATGTATAGTTACCCAGGAGGTCACCATGGATATATATGTCTATATGGATGTATAGTTACCCAGGAGGTCACCATGGATATATGTCTATATGGATGTATAGTTACCCAGGAGGACACCATGGATATATGTCTATATGGATGTATAGTTACCCAGGAGGTCACCATGGATATATGGTCTATATGGATGTATAGTTACCCAGGAGGTCACCATGGATATAGGTCTATATGGATGTATAGTTACCCAGGAGGTCACCATGGATATATGTCTATATGGATGTATAGTTACCCAGGAGGTCACCATGGATATATGTCTATATGATGTATAGTTACCCAGGAGGTCACCAATGGATATATGTCTATATGGGATGTATAGTTACCCACGGAGGTCACCATGGATATATGTCTATATGGATGTATAGTTACCCAGGAGGTCACCATGGATATATGTTATGGATGTATAGTTACCCAGGAGGTCACCATGGATATATGTCTATATGGATGTATAGTTACCCAGGAGGTCACCATGGATATATGTCTATATGGATGTATAGTTACCCAGGAGGTCACCATGGATATATGTCTATATGGATGTATAGTTACCCAGGAGGTCACCATGGATATATGTTCTATATGGATGTATAGTTACCCAGGAGGTCACCATGGATAATTTGTCTGGTATGGATGTATAGTTACCCAGGAGGTCACCAAGGATATATGTCTATATGGATGTATAGTTACCCAGGAGGTCACCATGGATATATGTCTATATGGATGTATAGTTACCCAGGAGGTCACCATGGATATATGTCCAATATATGGATGGTATAGTTACCCAGGAGGTCACCCCATGGATATATGTCTATATGGATGTATAGTTACCCAGGAGGTCACCATGGATAAAAGTATGTACATATGGATGTATAGTTACCCAGGAGGTCACCAGGATATATGTCTATATGGATGTGTATAGTTACCCAGGAGGTCACCCCATGGGATATATGTCTATATGGATGTATAGTTACCCAGAGGTCACCATGGATATAAATGATCTATATGGATGTATAGTTACCCAGGAGGTCACCATGGATATATGTCTATATGGATGTATAGTTACCCAGGAGGTCACCCATGGATATATGTCCTATATGGATGTATAGTTACCCAGGAGGTCACCATGGATATATGTCTATATGGAATGTATAGTTACCCAGGAGGTCACCATGGAAATATATGTCTATATGGATGTATAGTTACCCCAGGAGGTCACCATGGATATATGTCCATATGGATGGATAGTTTTTTATCCCTCCACCCAGGAGGTCACCATGGATATATGTCTATATGGATGTATAGTTACCCAGGAGGTCACCATGGATATATGTCTATATGGATGTATAGTTACCCAGGAGGTCACCATGGAAGATATATGTCTATATGGATGTATAGTTTACCCAGGAGGGGGGGAGGGTCAGGGTGGTGGGGGGTGCCATGGATATATGTCTATATGGATTGTATAGTTTACCCAGGAGGTCACCATGGATATATGTCTATAGGATGTATAGTTACCCAGGAGGTCACCATGGATATATGTCCTATATAGGATAGGTATAGTTACCCAGGAGGTCACCATGGGATATATTGTCTATATGGATGTATAGTTACCCAGGAGGTCACCATGATATATGTATGGATGTATAGTTACCCAGGAGTCACCATGGATATATGTCTATATGGATGTATAGTACCCCAGGAGTCACCATGGATATATGTCTATATGGATAGATAGTTACCCAGGAGGTCACCATGGATATATGTGTCTGATAGTGGATGTAAAGTTACCCAGGAGGTCACCATGGATATAATTCTATATGGATGTATAGAGTTACCCAGGAGTCCCCAAGATATATGTCTATATGGATGTATAGTTACCCAGGAGGTCACCATGGATATATGTCTATATGGATGTATAGTTACCCAGGAGGTCACCATGGATATATGTCTATATGATGTATTACCCAGGAGGTCTCCATGTGATAAGTCTATATGGATGTATAGTTACCCAGAGGGTCACCATGGATATATGTCTATATGGATGTATAGTTACCCAGGAGGTCACCATGGATATATGTCTATATGGATGTATAGTTTACCCAGGAGGTCACCATGGATATATTGTCTATATGATGTATAGTTACCCAGGAGGTCCCCATGGATATATGTCTATATGGATGTATAGTTACCCAGGAGGTCACCATGGATATATGTCTTTTAGGATGTATAGTTACCCAGGAGGTCACCAGGATATATGTCTATATGGATGTATAGTTACCCAGGAGGGTCACCATGATATATGTCTGTATAGTTACCCAAGGAGGTCATCATGGATGTATAGTTACCCAGGAGGTCACCATGGTATATGTCTATTGGATGTATAGTTACCCCAGGAGGTCACCATGGATATATGTCTATATGGGATGTTAGTTACCCAGGAGGTCACCATGGATATATGTCTATATGGATGTATAGTTACCCAGGAGGTCACCATGGAAATATGTATGGATGTATAGTTACCCAGGAGGTGGTCACCATGGATATATGTCTATATGGATGTATAACCCAGGAGTCCCATGGATATATGTCTATATGGATGTATAGTTACCCAGGAGGTCACCATGGATATATGTCTATATGGATGTATAGTAGTTACCCAGGAGGTCACCCATGGATATATGTCTATATGGATGTATAGGTTTACCCAGGAGGTCACCATGGATAAAAATATGTCTATATGGATGTATAGTTACCCAGGAGGTCACCATGGATATATGTCTATATGGATGTATAGTTAACCCAGGAGGTGCACCCATGGATATATGTCTGTATATTATAGTTACCCAGGAATCACCCATGGATATATGTCTATATGGATGTATAGTTACCCAGGAGGTCCCCCATGGATATATGTCTGTATGATTGTATAGTTACCCAGGAAAAAAAAAAAAAAAAAAATGGTCACCATGGATATATGTCTATATGGATGTATAGTTTACCCCAGGAGGTCACCATGGATATATGTCTATATGATGTATAGTTACCCCGAGGAGTCACCATGGATATATGTCTGTATAGTGTATAGTTTTTACCCAGGAGGTCACCATGGATATATGTCTGCTATATGGATGTATAGTACCCAGGAGGTCACCATGGATATATGACTCTATATGGATGTAATAGTTACCCAGGAGGTCACCATGGATATATGTATGTATAGTTTAATAGAAAACCCAGGAGGTCACCATGGATATATGTCTATATGATAGTTACCCAGGAGGTCACCATGGATATATGTCTATATGGATGTATAGTTACCCAGGAGGTCACCATGGATATATGTCTATATGGATGTATAGTACCCAGGAGGTCACCATGGGATATATGTCTATATGGATGTATAGTTTACCCAGAGGGTCACCATGGATATATGTCTATAATGGATGTATAGTTACCCAGAGGTCACCATGATATATGTCTATATGGATGTATAGTTACCCAGGAGGTCACCATGGATATATGTCTGTAAGGATGTATAGTTACCCAGGAGGTCACCATGGATATATGTCTATATGGATGTATAGTTACCCAGGAGGTCACCATGGATATATGTCTATATGGATGTATAGTTACCCAGGAGGTCACCATGGATATATGTCATATGGATGTATAGTTACCCAGGAGGTCACCATGGATATATGTCTATATGGATGTATAGTTACCCAGGAGGTCACCATGGATATATGTCTATATGGATGTATAGTTACCCAGGAGGTCACCATGGATATATGTCTATATGGATGTATAGTTACCCAGGAGGTCACCATGGATATATGTCTATATGGATGTATAGTTACCCAGGAGGTCACCATGGATATATGTCTATATGGATGTATAGTTACCCAGGAGGTCACCATGGATATATGTCTATATGGATGTATAGTTACCCAGGAGGTCACCATGGATATATGTCTATATGGATGTATAGTTACCCAGGAGGTCCACCATGGATATATGTCTATATGGATGTATAGTTACCCAGGAGGTCTACCATGGATATATGTCTATATGGATGTATAGTTACCCAGGAGGTCACCATGGATATATGTCCTATATGGATGTATAGTTACCCAGGAGGTCACCATGGATATATGTCTATATGGATGTATAGTTACCCAGGAGGTCACCATGGATATATGTCTATATGGATGTATAGTTACCCAGGAGGTCACCATGGATATATGTCTATATGGATGTATAGTTACCCAGGAGGTCACCATGGATATATGTCTATTGGATGTATAGTTACCCAGGAGGTCACCATGGATATATGTCTATATGGATGTATAAGTTACCCAGGAGGTCACCATGGATATATGTTCTATATGGATGTATAGTTACCCAGGAGGTCACCATGGATATATGTCTATATGGATGTATAGTTACCCAGGAGGTCACCATGGATATATGTCTATATGGATGTATAGTTACCCAGGAGGTCACCATGGATATATGTCTATATGGATGTATAGTTACCCAGGAGGTCACCATGGATATATGTCTATATGGATGTATAGTTACCCAGGAGGTCACCATGGATATATGTCTATATGGATGTATAGTTACCCAGGAGGTCACCATGGATATATGTCTATATGGATGTATAGTTACCCAGGAGGTCACCATGGATATATGTCTATATGGATGTATAGTTACCCAGGAGGTCACCATGGATATATGTCTATATGGATGTATAGTTACCCAGGAGGTCACCATGGATATATGTCTATATGGATGTATAGTTACCCAGGAGGTCACCATGGATATATGTCTATATGGATGTATAGTTACCCAGGAGGTCACCATGGATATATGTCTATATGGATGTATAGTTACCCAGGAGGTCACCATGGATATATGTCTATATGGATGTATAGTTACCCAGGAGGTCACCATGGATATATGTCTATATGGATGTATAGTTACCCAGGAGGTCACCATGGATATATGTCTATATGGATGTATAGTTACCCAGGAGGTCACCATGGATATATGTCTATATGGAAGTATAGGTTACCCAGGAAGGTCACCATGGATATATGTCTATATGGATGTATAGTTAACCCAGGAGGTCACCATGGATATATGTCTATATGGATGTATAGTTACCCAGGAGGTCACCATGGGATATATGTCTATATGGATTATAGTTACCCAGGGAGGTCACCATGGAATATATGTCTATATGGATGTATAGTTACCCAGGAGGTCACCATGGATATATGTCTATATAGGATGTATAGTTACCCAGGAGGGTCACCATGGATATATGTCTATATGGATGTATAGTTACCCAGGATGGTCACCATGGATATATGTCTATATGGGATGTAAGTTACCCAGGGAGGTCACCATGTGATAGTTGTCTATATGGATGTATAGTTACCCAGGAGGTCACCATTGGTTTATATGTCATAGATAGGATGTATAGTTACCCAGGAGGTCACCATGGATATAATGTCATATGGATGTATAGTTACCCAGGGAGGTCACCATGGATATATGTCTATATGGATGTATAGTTACCCAGAGGTCACCATGGATATATGTCCTATATGGATGTATAGTTTACCCAGGAGGTCACCAATGGATATATGTCTATATGGATGGAAGATATAGTTTACCCAGGAGGTCACCATGGATATATGTCTATATGGATGTATAGTTACCCAGGAGGTCACCATGGATATATGTCTGTATAGTTACCCAGGAGGTCCCCATGGATATATGTCTATATGGATGTATAGTTACCCAGGAGTCACCATGGATATATGTCTGATATGGATGTATAGTTACCCAGGAGGTCACCATGGATATATGTCCATATGGATGAATAGTTACCCAGGAGGTCACCATGGATATAATGTCTATATGGATGTATAGTTACCCCCAGGAGGTCACCAAGGATATATGTCTGTATGGGAGTTACCCAGGAGGTCCACCAATGGATATATGTCTATATGATGTATAGTTACCCAGGAGGTCACCATGGATATATGTCTAATAGGATGAAGTATAGTTACCCAGGAGGACACCATGGATATAAGTTCTATATGTTCTGTATGGATGTTTACCCAGAGGTCACCATGGATATATGTCTATATGGATGTATAGTTACCCCAGGAGTCACCATGGATATATGTCTATATGGATGTATAGTTACCCAGGAGTCACCATGGAAATATGTCTATATGGATGTATAGTTTACCCAGGAGGTCACCATGGATATAAAGTGTCCTATATGGATGTATATTTACCCAGGAGGTCACCATGGATATATGTCTATATGGATGTATAGTTACCCAGGAGGTCACCATGGATATATGTCTATATGATGTATAGTTACCCAGGAGGTCACCATGGATATATGTCTATATGTATAGTATAGTATAATCCCAGGAGGTCACCATGGATAATATGTCTATATGGATGTATAGTTACCCAGGAGGTCACCATGGATATATGTCTATAGGATGTATAGTTACCCAGGAGGTCACCATGGATATATGTCTATATGGATGTAATAGTTACCAGGAGGTCACCATGGATATATGTCTATATGGATGTATAGTTACCCAGGAGGTCACCATGGATATATGTCTATATGGATGTATAGTTACCCAGGAGGTCACCATGGATATATGTATGGATGTATAGTTACCCAGGAGGTCACCATGGATATATGTCTATGGATGTATAGTTTACCCAGGAGGTCACCATGGATATATGTCTATATGGATGTATAGTTACCCAGGAGGTCACCATGGATATATGTCTTATGGATGTATAGTTACCCAGGAGGTCACCATGGATATATGTCTATATGGATGTTTAGTTACCCAGGAGGTCACCATGGATATATGTCTGATATGGATGTATAGTTACCCAGGAGGTCACCATGGATAAATGTCTATATGGATGTATAGTACCCAGGAGGTCACCAATGGATATATGTCTATATGGATGTATGTAAAGTTACCCAGGAGGTCACCATGGATATATGTTCTGGATGGATGTATAGTTACCCAGGGGTCACCATGGATATATGTCTATATGGATGTATAGTTACCCAGGAGGTCACCATGGATATATGTCTATATGGATGTATAGTTACCCAGGAGGTCACCATGGATATATGTCTATGGATGTATAGTTACCCCAGGAGGTCACCATGGATATATGTCTATATGGATGTATAGTTACCCAGGAGGTCACCATGGATATATGTCTATATGGATGTATAGTTACCCAGGAGGTCACCATGGATATATGTCTATATGGATGTATAGTTACCCATGAGGTCCCCCATGGATATATGTCTATATGATGTATAGTTACCCAGGAGGTCACCATGGATATAATGTCTATATGGATATTTACCCAGGAGGTCACCATGGATATATGTATGGATGTTAGTTACCCAGGAGGTCACCATGGATATATGTCTATATGGATGTATAGTTACCCAGGAGGTCACCATGGATATATGTCTATATGGATGTATAGTTACCCAGGAGGTCACCATGGATATATGTCTATGAATGGATGTATAGTTACCCAGGAGGTCACCATGGATATATGTCTATATGGATGTATAGTTACCCAGGAGGTCACCATGTATATATGTCTAGTATGGATTATAGTTACCCAGAGGTCACCATGGATATAAGTCTATATGGATGTATAGTTACCCAGGAGGTCACCATGGATATATGTCTATATGGATTGTATAGTTACCCAGGAGTCACCATGGATATATGTCTATATGGATGTATAGTTACCCAGGAGGTCACCATGGATATATGTCTATATGATGTATAGTTACCCAGGCGGTCACCATGGATATATGTCCTATATGATGTATAGTTACCCCAGGAGGTCACCATGGATATATGTCTATATGGATGTATAGTTACCCAGGAGGTCACCATGGATATATGCTGTATGGATGTATAGTTACCCAGGGGGTTCACCATGGATATATGTCTATATGGGATGTAGAGTTACCCAGGAGGGTCACCATGGATATATGTCTATATGGATGTATAGTTACCCAGGAGGTCACCATGGATATATGTCTATAGGATGTATAGTTACCCAGGAGGTCACCATGGATTTATGTCTATATGGATGTATAGTTACCCAGGAGGGTCACCATGGATATATGTCTATATGGGATGTATAGTTACCCATGAGGTCACCATGGATATATGTCTAGATGGATGTATAGTTACCCAGGAGGTCACCATGGATATATGTCTATATGTATGTATAGTTACCCAGGAGGTCACCATGGATATATTCTATATGGACTGTATAGTTACCCAGGAGGTCACCATGGATATATGTCTATATGGATGTATAGTTACCCAGGAGGTCACCATGGATATATGTCTATATGGATTATAGTTACCCAGGAGGTCACCATGGAGATATATGTCTATATGGATGTATATTTACCCCAGAGGTCACCATGGATATATGTCTATATGGGATGTATAGTTACCCAGGAGGTCACCATGGATATATGTCTATATGGATGTATAGTTACCCAGGAGGTCACCATGGATATATGTCTAGATGGATGTATAGTTACCCAGGAGGTCACCATGGATATATGTCTAAATGGATGTATAGTTACCCAGGAGTCACCATGGATATATGTCTATATGGATGTATACGTTACCCAGGAGGTCACCATGGATATATGTCTATATGGATGTATAGTTACCCAGGAGGTCACCATGGATATATGTCTATATGGATGTATAGTTACCCAGGAGGTCACCATGGATATATGTCTATATGGATGTATAGTTACCCAGGAGGTCACCATGGATATATGTATGGATGTATAGTTACCCAGGAGGTCACCATGGATATATGTCTGTATGGATGTATAGTTACCCAGGAGGTCACCATGGATATATGTCTATATGGATGTATAGTTACCCAGGAGGTCACCATGGATATATGTCTATATGGATGTATAGTTACCCAGGAGGTCACCATGGATATATGTCTATATGGATGTATAGTTACCCAGGAGGTCACCATGGGATATAGTCTATTTGGATGTATAGTTACCCAGGAGGTCACCATGGATATATGTCTATATGGATGTATAGTTACCCAGGAGGTCACCATTGGATATATGTCTATATGGATGTATAGTTACCCAGGGAGGTCACCATGGATATATGTCTATATGGATGTATAGTTTACCCAGGAGGTCACCATGGATATATGCTTATGGATGTATAGTTACCCAGGAGGGTCACCATGGATATATGTCTATATGGATGTATAGTTACCCAGGAGGTCACCATGGATATATGTCTATATGGATGTATAGTTACCCAGGAGGTCACCAGTGTGATATATGTCTATTATGGATGTATAGTTACCCAGGAGCTAGTCAACCATGGGATATATGTCTTATATGGATGTGATAGTTTACCCAGGAGGTCACCATGGATATATAGTCTATATGAGTGTATACGTTACCCAGGAGGTCACCATGGATATATGTCTATTGGATGTATAAGTTACCCAGGAGGTCACCATGGATATATGTCTAATATGGATGTATAGTACCCAGGGAGGGTCACCATGGAATATGTCTATATGGATGTATAGTTACCCAGGAGGTCACCATGGATATATGTCTATATGGATGTATAGTTACCCAGGAGGTCACCATGGATATATGTCTATATGGATGGTATAGTTACCCAGGAGGTCACCATGGATATATGTCTATATGGATGTATAGTTACCCAGGAGGTCACCATGGATATATGTCTATGGATGTATAGTTACCCAGGAGGTCACCATGGATATATATCTGTATGGATGTATAGTTACCCAGGAGGTCACCATGGATATATGACTATATGGATGTATAGTTACCCAGAGGTCACCATGGATATATGTCCTATATGGATGTATAGTTACCCAGGAGGTCACCATGGATATATGTCTATATGGATGTATAGTTACCCAGGAGGTCACCATGGATATATGTCTATATGGATGTATAGTTACCCAGGAGGTCACCATGGATATATGTATGGATGTATAGTTACCCAGGAGGTCACCATGGATATATGTCTATATGGATGTATAGTTACCCAGGAGGTCACCATGGATATATGTCTATATGGATGTATAGTTACCCAGGAGGTCACCATGGATATATGTCTATATGGATGTATAGTTACCCAGGAGGTCACCATGGATATATGTCTATATGGATGTATAGTTACCCAGGAGGTCACCATGGATATATGTCTAGATGATGTATAGTACCCAGGAGGTCACCATGGATATATGTATGGATGTATAGTTACCCAGGAGGTCACCATGGATATATGTCTATATGGATGTATAGTTACCCAGGAGGTCACCATGGATATATGTCTGTATGGATGTATAGTTACCCAGGAGGTCACCATGGATATATGTCTATATGGATGTATAGTTACCCAGGAGGTCACCATGGATATATGTCTATATGGATGTATAGTTACCCAGGAGGTCACCATGGATATATGTCTATATGGATGTATAGTTACCCAGGAGGTCACCATGGATATATGTCTATATGGATGTATAGTTACCCAGGAGGTCACCATGGATATATGTCTATATGGATGTATAGTTACCCAGGAGGTCACCATGGATATATGTCTATATGGATGTATAGTTACCCAGGAGGTCACCATGGATATATGTCTATATGGATGTATAGTTACCCAGGAGGTCACCATGGATATATGTCTATATGGATGTATAGTTACCCAGGAGGTCACCATGGATATATGTCTATATGGATGTATAGTTACCCAGGAGGTCACCATGGATATATGTCTATATGGATGTATAGTTACCCAGGAGGTCACCATGGATATATGTCTATATGGATGTATAGTTACCCAGGAGGTCACCATGGATATATGTCTATATGGATGTATAGTTACCCAGGAGGTCACCATGGATATATGTCTATATGGATGTATAGTTACCCAGGAGGTCACCATGGATATATGTCTATATGGATGTATAGTTACCCAGGAGGTCACCATGGATATATGTCTATATGGATGTATAGTTACCCAGGAGGTCACCATGGATATATGTCTATATGGATGTATAGTTACCCAGGAGGTCACCATGGATATATGTCTATATGGATGTATAGTTACCCAGGAGGTCACCATGGATATATGTCTATATGGATGTATAGTTACCCAGGAGGTCACCATGGATATATGTCTATATGGATGTATAGTTACCCAGGAGGTCACCATGGATATATGTCTATATGGATGTATAGTTACCCAGGAGGTCACCATGGATATATGTATGGATGTATAGTTACCCAGGAGGTCACCATGGATATATGTCTATATGGATGTATAGTTACCCAGGAGGTCACCATGGATATATGTCTATATGGATGTATAGTTACCCAGGAGGTCACCATGGATATATGTCTATATGGATGTATAGTTACCCAGGAGGTCACCATGGATATATGTCTATATGGATGTATAGTTACCCAGGAGGTCACCATGGATATATGTCTATATGGATGTATAGTTACCCAGGAGGTCACCATGGATATATGTCTATATGGATGTATAGTTACCCAGGAGGTCACCATGGATATATGTCTATATGGATGTATAGTTACCCAGGAGGTCACCATGGATATATGTCTATATGGATGTATAGTTACCCAGGAGGTCACCATGGATATATGTCTATATGGATGTATAGTTACCCAGGAGGTCACCATGGATATATGTCTATATGGATGTATAGTTACCCAGGAGGTCACCATGGATATATGTCTATATGGATGTATAGTTACCCAGGAGGTCACCATGGATATATGTCTATATGGATGTATAGTTACCCAGGAGGTCACCATGGATATATGTCTATATGGATGTATAGTTACCCAGGAGGTCACCATGGATATATGTCTATATGGATGTATAGTTACCCAGGAGGTCACCATGGATATATGTCTATATGGATGTATAGTTACCCAGGAGGTCACCATGGATATATGTCTATATGGATGTATAGTTACCCAGGAGGTCACCATGGATATATGTCTATATGGATGTATAGTTACCCAGGAGGTCACCATGGATATATGTCTATATGGATGTATAGTTACCCAGGAGGTTCACCATGGATATATGTCTATATGGGATGTATAGTTACCCAGGAGGTCACCATGGATATATGTCTGTAAGTTTCCCAGGAGGGTCACCATGGATATATGTCTGTATAGTTATCACATGAGGTCACCATGGATATATGTCTATATGGATGTGAGATTACCCAGGAGGTCACCATGGATATACGTCTATATGGATGTATAGTTACCCAGGAGGTCACCATGGATATATGTCTATAGGATGTATAGTTACCCAGGAGGTCACCATGGATATATGTCTATAGGGATGTATAAGTTACCCAGGAGGTCACCATGGATATATGTCTATATGGATGTATAGTTACCCAGGAGGTCACCATGGATATATGGTCTATATGGATGTATAGTTTACCCAGGAGGTCACCATGGATATACTCTATATGGATGTAGTTACCCAGGAGGTCACCATGGATATATGTAAAGATGTATAAGTTACCCAGGAGGACCCATGGAATATAAGTCTATATGGATGTATAGTTACCCAGGAGGTCACCATGGAGTATATGTCTATATGGATGTATAGTTACCCAGGAGGTCACCATGGATATATGTATGGATGTATAGTTACCCAGGAGGTCACCATGGATATATGTCTATATGGATGTATAGTTACCCAGGAGGTCACCATGGATATATGTCTATATGGATGTATAGTTACCCAGGAGGTCACCATGGATATATGTCTATATGGATGTATAGTTACCCAGGAGGTCACCATGGATATATGTCTATATGGATGTATAGTTACCCAGGAGGTCACCATGGATATATGTCTATATGGATGTATAGTTACCCAGGAGGTCACCATGGATATATGTCTATATGGATGTATAGTTACCCAGGAGGTCACCATGGATATATGTCTATATGGATGTATAGTTACCCAGGAGGTCACCATGGATATATGTCTATATGGATGTATAGTTACCCAGGAGGTCACCATGGATATATGTCTATATGGATGTATAGTTACCCAGGAGGTCACCATGGATATATGTCTATATGGATGTATAGTTACCCAGGAGGTCACCATGGATATATGTCTATATGGATGTATAGTTACCCAGGAGGTCACCATGGATATATGTCTATATGGATGTATAGTTACCCAGGAGGTCACCATGGATATATGTCTATATGGATGTATAGTTACCCAGGAGGTCACCATGGATATATGTCTATATGATGTATAGTTACCCAGGAGGTCACCATGGATATATGTCTATATGGATGTATAGTTACCCAGGAGGTCACCATGGATATATGTCTATATGGATGTATAGTTACCCAGGAGGTCACCATGGATATATGTCTGTATGGATGTATAGTTACCCAGGAGGTCACCATGGATATATGTCTATATGGATGTATAGTTACCCAGGAGGTCACCATGGATATATGTCTATATGGATGTATAGTTACCCAGGAGGTCACCATGGATATATGTCTATATGGATGTATAGTTACCCAGGAGGTCACCATGGATATATGTCTATATGGATGTATAGTTACCCAGGAGGTCACCATGGATATATGTCTATATGGATGTATAGTTACCCAGGAGGTCACCATGGATATATGTCTATATGGATGTATAGTTACCCAGGAGGTCACCATGGATATATGTCTATATGGATGTATAGTTACCCAGGAGGTCACCATGGATATATGTCTATATGGATGTATAGTTTACCCAGGAGGTCACCATGGATATATGTCTGTATGGATGTATAGTTACCCAGGAGGTCACCATGGATATATGTATGGATGTATAGTTACCCAGGAGGTCACCATGGATATATGTCTTTTGGATGTATAGTTTACCCAGGAGGTCACCATGGATATATGTCTATATGGATGTATAGTTACCCAGGAGGTCACCATGGATATATGCTATGGATGTATAGTTACCCAGGAGGTCACCATGGATATATGTCTATATGGATGTATAGTTACCCAGGAGGTCACCATGGATATATGTCTATATGGATGTATAGTTACCCAGGAGGTCACCATGGATATATGTCTATATGGATGTATAGTTACCCAGGAGGTCCCCATGGATATATGTCTATGGATGTATAGTTACCCAGGAGGTCACCATGGATATATGTCTATATGGATGTATAGTTACCCAGGAGGTCACCATGGATATATGTCTATATGGATGTATAGTTACCCAGGAGGTCACCATGGATATATGTCTATATGGATGTATAGTTACCCAGGAGGTCACCATGGATATATGTCTATATGGATGTATAGTTACCCAGGAGGTCACCATGGATATATGTCTATATGGATGTATAGTTACCCAGGAGGTCACCATGGATATATGTCTATATGGATGTATAGTTACCCAGGAGGTCACCATGGATATATGTCTATATGGATGTATAGTTACCCAGGAGGTCACCATGGATATATGTCTATGGATGTATAGTTACCCAGGAGGTCACCATGGATATATGTCTATATGGATGTATAGTTACCCAGGAGGTCACCATGGATATATGTCTATATGGATGTATAGTTACCCAGGAGGTCACCATGGATATATGTCTATATGGATGTATAGTTACCCAGGAGGTCACCATGGATATATGTCTATATGGATGTATAGTTACCCAGGAGGTCACCATGGATATATGTCTATATGGATGTATAGTTACCCAGGAGGTCACCATGGATATATGTCTATATGGATGTATAGTTACCCAGGAGGTCACCATGGATATATGTCTATATGGATGTATAGTTACCCAGGAGGTCACCATGGATATATGTCTATATGGATGTATAGTTACCCAGGAGGTCACCATGGATATATGTCTATATGGATGTATAGTTACCCAGGAGGTCACCATGGATATATGTCTATATGGATGTATAGTTACCCAGGAGGTCACCATGGATATATGTCTATATGGATGTATAGTTACCCAGGAGGTCACCATGGATATATGTCTTATGGATGTATAGTTACCCAGGAGGTCACCATGGATATATGTCTATATGGATGTATAGTTACCCAGGAGGTCACCATGGATATATGTCTATATGGATGTATAGTTACCCAGGAGGTCACCATGGATATATGTCTATATGGATGTATAGTTACCCAGGAGGTCACCATGGATATATGTCTATATGGATGTATAGTTACCCAGGAGGTCACCATGGATATATGTCTATATGGATGTATAGTTACCCAGGAGGTCACCATGGATATATGTCTATATGGATGTATAGTTACCCAGGAGGTCACCATGGATATATGTCTATATGGATGTATAGTTACCCAGGAGGTCACCATGGATATATGTCTATATGGATGTATAGTTACCCAGGAGGTCACCATGGATATATGTCTATATGGATGTATAGTTACCCAGGAGGTCACCATGGATATATGTCTATATGGATGTATAGTTACCCAGGAGGTCACCATGGATATATGTCTATATGGATGTATAGTTACCCAGGAGGTCACCATGGATATATGTCTATATGGATGTATAGTTACCCAGGAGGTCACCATGGATATATGTCTATATGGATGTATAGTTACCCAGGAGGTCACCATGGATATATGTCTATATGGATGTATAGTTACCCAGGAGGTCACCATGGATATATGTCTATATGGATGTATAGTTACCCAGGAGGTCACCATGGATATATGTCTATATGGATGTATAGTTACCCAGGAGGTCACCATGGATATATGTCTATATGGATGTATAGTTACCCAGGAGGTCACCATGGATATATGTCTATATGGATGTATAGTTACCCAGGAGGTCACCATGGATATATGTCTATATGGATGTATAGTTACCCAGGAGGTCACCATGGATATATGTCTATATGGATGTATAGTTACCCAGGAGGTCACCATGGATATATGTCTATATGGATGTATAGTTACCCAGGAGGTCACCATGGATATATGTCTATATGGATGTATAGTTACCCAGGAGGTCACCATGGATATATGTCTATATGGATGTATAGTTACCCAGGAGGTCACCATGGATATATGTCTATATGGATGTATAGTTACCCAGGAGGTCACCATGGATATATGTCTATATGGATGTATAGTTACCCAGGAGGTCACCATGGATATATGTCTATATGGATGTATAGTTACCCAGGAGGTCACCATGGATATATGTCTATATGGATGTATAGTTACCCAGGAGGTCACCATGGATATATGTCTATATGGATGTATAGTTACCCAGGAGGTCACCATGGATATATGTCTATATGGATGTATAGTTACCCAGGAGGTCACCATGGATATATGTCTATATGGATGTATAGTTACCCAGGAGGTCACCATGGATATATGTCTATATGGATGTATAGTTACCCAGGAGGTCACCATGGATATATGTCTATATGGATGTATAGTTACCCAGGAGGTCACCATGGATATATGTCTATATGGATGTATAGTTACCCAGGAGGTCACCATGGATATATGTCTATATGGATGTATAGTTACCCAGGAGGTCACCATGGATATATGTCTATATGGATGTATAGTTACCCAGGAGGTCACCATGGATATATGTCTATATGGATGTATAGTTACCCAGGAGGTCACCATGGATATATGTCTATATGGATGTATAGTTACCCAGGAGGTCACCATGGATATATGTCTATATGGATGTATAGTTACCCAGGAGGTCACCATGGATATATGTCTATATGGATGTATAGTTACCCAGGAGGTCACCATGGATATATGTCTATATGGATGTATAGTTACCCAGGAGGTCACCATGGATATATGTCTATATGGATGTATAGTTACCCAGGAGGTCACCATGGATATATGTCTATATGGATGTATAGTTACCCAGGAGGTCACCATGGATATATGTCTATATGGATGTATAGTTACCCAGGAGGTCACCATGGATATATGTCTATATGGATGTATAGTTACCCAGGAGGTCACCATGGATATATGTCTATATGGATGTATAGTTACCCAGGAGGTCACCATGGATATATGTCTATATGGATGTATAGTTACCCAGGAGGTCACCATGGATATATGTCTATATGGATGTATAGTTACCCAGGAGGTCACCATGGATATATGTCTATATGGATGTATAGTTACCCAGGAGGTCACCATGGATATATGTCTATATGGATGTATAGTTACCCAGGAGGTCACCATGGATATATGTCTATATGGATGTATAGTTACCCAGGAGGTCACCATGGATATATGTCTATATGGATGTATAGTTACCCAGGAGGTCACCATGGATATATGTCTATATGGATGTATAGTTACCCAGGAGGTCACCATGGATATATGTCTATATGGATGTATAGTTACCCAGGAGGTCACCATGGATATATGTCTATATGGATGTATAGTTACCCAGGAGGTCACCATGGATATATGTCTATATGGATGTATAGTTACCCAGGAGGTCACCATGGATATATGTCTATATGGATGTATAGTTACCCAGGAGGTCACCATGGATATATGTCTATATGGATGTATAGTTACCCAGGAGGTCACCATGGATATATGTCTATATGGATGTATAGTTACCCAGGAGGTCACCATGGATATATGTCTATATGGATGTATAGTTACCCAGGAGGTCACCATGGATATATGTCTATATGGATGTATAGTTACCCAGGAGGTCACCATGGATATATGTCTATATGGATGTATAGTTACCCAGGAGGTCACCATGGATATATGTCTATATGGATGTATAGTTACCCAGGAGGTCACCATGGATATATGTCTATATGGATGTATAGTTACCCAGGAGGTCACCATGGATATATGTCTATATGGATGTATAGTTACCCAGGAGGTCACCATGGATATATGTCTATATGGATGTATAGTTACCCAGGAGGTCACCATGGATATATGTCTATATGGATGTATAGTTACCCAGGAGGTCACCATGGATATATGTCTATATGGATGTATAGTTACCCAGGAGGTCACCATGGATATATGTCTATATGGATGTATAGTTACCCAGGAGGTCACCATGGATATATGTCTATATGGATGTATAGTTACCCAGGAGGTCACCATGGATATATGTCTATATGGATGTATAGTTACCCAGGAGGTCACCATGGATATATGTCTATATGGATGTATAGTTACCCAGGAGGTCACCATGGATATATGTCTATATGGATGTATAGTTACCCAGGAGGTCACCATGGATATATGTCTATATGGATGTATAGTTACCCAGGAGGTCACCATGGATATATGTCTATATGGATGTATAGTTACCCAGGAGGTCACCATGGATATATGTCTATATGGATGTATAGTTACCCAGGAGGTCACCATGGATATATGTCTGTATAGTTACCCAGGAGGTCACCATGGATATATGTCTATATGGATGTATAGTTACCCAGGAGGTCACCATGGATATATGTCTATATGGATGTATAGTTACCCAGGAGGTCACCATGGATATATGTCTATATGGATGTATAGTTACCCAGGAGGTCACCATGGATATATGTCTATATGGATGTATAGTTACCCAGGAGGTCACCATGGATATATGTCTATATGGATGTATAGTTACCCAGGAGGTCACCATGGATATATGTCTATATGGATGTATAGTTACCCAGGAGGTCACCATGGATATATGTCTATATGGATGTATAGTTACCCAGGAGGTCACCATGGATATATGTATGTCTGTATAGTTACCCAGGAGGTCACCATGGATAATATGCTATGGATGTATAGTTACCCAGGAGGTCACCATGGATATATGTCTATATGGATGTATAGTTACCCAGGAGGTCACCATGGATATATGTCTATATGTCTGTATAGTTACCCAGGAGGTCACCATGGATATATGTCTATATGGATGTATAGTTACCCAGGAGGTCACCATGGATATATGTCTATATGTATGTATAGTTACCCAGGAGGTCACCATGGATATATGTCTATATGTCTGTATAGTTACCCAGGAGGTCACCATGGATATATGTCTGTATAGTTACCCAGGAGGTCACCATGGATATATGTCTATATGGATGTATAGTTACCCAGGAGGTCACCATGGATATATGTCTATATGGATGTATAGTTACCCAGGAGGTCACCATGGATATATGTCTATATGGATGTATAGTTACCCAGGAGGTCACCATGGATATATGTCTATATGGATGTATAGTTACCCAGGAGGTCACCATGGATATATGTATGGATGTATAGTTACCCAGGAGGTCACCATGGATATATGTCTATATGGATGTATAGTTACCCAGGAGGTCACCATGGATATATGTCTATATGGATGTATAGTTACCCAGGAGGTCACCATGGATATATGTCTATATGGATGTATAGTTACCCAGGAGGTCACCATGGATATATGTCTATATGGATGTATAGTTACCCAGGAGGTCACCATGGATATATGTCTATATGGATGTATAGTTACCCAGGAGGTCACCATGGATATATGTCTATATGGATGTATAGTTACCCAGGAGGTCACCATGGATATATGTCTATATGGATGTATAGTTACCCAGGAGGTCACCATGGATATATGTCTATATGGATGTATAGTTACCCAGGAGGTCACCATGGATATATGTCTATATGGATGTATAGTTACCCAGGAGGTCACCATGGATATATGTCTATATGGATGTATAGTTACCCAGGAGGTCACCATGGATATATGTCTATATGGATGTATAGTTACCCAGGAGGTCACCATGGATATATGTCTATATGGATGTATAGTTACCCAGGAGGTCACCATGGATATATGTCTATATGGATGTATAGTTACCCAGGAGGTCACCATGGATATATGTCTGTATAGTTACCCAGGAGGTCACCATGGATATATGTCTATATGTCTGTATAGTTACCCAGGAGGTCACCATGGATATATGTCTGTATAGTTACCCAGGAGGTCACCATGGATATATGTCTATATGTCTGTATAGTTACCCAGGAGGTCACCATGGATATATGTCTGTATAGTTACCCAGGAGGTCACCATGGATATATGTCTATATGTCTGTATAGTTACCCAGGAGGTCACCATGGATATATGTCTGTATAGTTACCCAGGAGGTCACCATGGATATATGTCTGTATAGTTACCCAGGAGGTCACCATGGCCAGTACAGCACAGAGGATGGGTCCCAGCATGTTCCACAGTCCTCTCCGGTCCAGCTGCATGGACATTGCTATCAGCAGAGTACCTAGCATAAAGAACATCTACACACACCAAAACAAGCATTAGCATTAGCATTAGCATTAGCATTAGCATTAGCATTAGCATGACATATGAAGTGTGAGTGTGTGTGTTTGTAGCGTGTCTGTGAGTGTGTGTGTTTTAACGTACGTGTTTGACTGTGTCTCTGATGCGGGCCATGCAGAGAACAGTGACCCAGATAGAACTCACTGAACCCAGGAAGTCACAGTACTGGAGAGTGTCATAGTCCATGATACACATCGCTGTTAAACCAGGCTGGTCACATGCATGGTAGAACTAGAGAGAGAGAGAGAGAGAGAGAGAGAGAGAGAGAGAGAGAGACTGTTAAACCAGGCTGGTCACATGCATGGTAGAACTAGAGAGAGAGAGAGAGAGAGAGAGAGACTGTTAAACCAGGCTGGTCACATGCATGGTAGAACTAGAGAGAGAGAGAGAGACTGTTAAACCAGGCTGGTCACATGCATGGTAGAACTAGAGAGAGAGAGAGACTGTTAAACCAGGCTGGTCACATGCATGGTAGAACTAGAGAGAGAGAGAGAGAGAGAGAGAGACTGTTAAACCAGGCTGGTCACATGCATGGTAGAACTAGAGAGAGAGAGAGAGAGAGAGAGAGAGAGAGAGAGAGAGAGAGAGAGAGCGACAGAGAGAGAGAGAGAGAGAGAGAGAGAGAGAGAGAGAGAGAGAGAGAGAGAGAGAGAGAGTGTGTATACAGTGTGTGTGTGTTAGTGTGTATACAGTGTGTGTGTGTTAGTGTGTGTGTGTGTTAGTGTGTATACAGTGTGTTAGTGTGTGTATACAGTGTGTGTGTGTTAGTGTGTATACAGTGTGTGTGTGTTAGTGTGTGTGTGTGTTAGTGTGTGTATACAGTGTGTGTGTGTGTTAGTGTGTATACAGTGTGTGTGTGTTAGTGTGTGTGTGTGTTAGTGTGTGTATACAGTGTGTGTGTGTTAGTGTGTATACAGTGTGTGTGTGTGTTAGTGTGTGTGTGTGTTAGTGTGTATACAGTGTGTGTGTGTGTTAGTGTGTATACAGTGTGTTAGTGTGTGTATACAGTGTGTGTGTGTTAGTGTGTATACAGTGTGTGTGTGTTAGTGTGTGTGTGTGTTAGTGTGTGTATACAGTGTGTGTGTGTGTGTGTTAGTGTGTATACAGTGTGTGTGTGTTAGTGTGTGTATACAGTGTGTGTGTGTTAGTGTGTATACAGTGTGTGTGTGTTAGTGTGTGTATACAGTGTGTGTGTGTTAGTGTGTGTATACAGTGTGTGTGTGTTAGTGTGTGTATACAGTGTGTGTGTGTGTTAGTGTGTGTATACAGTGTGTGTGTGTTAGTGTGTGTATACAGTGTGTGTGTGTGTGTGTGTGTTAGTGTGTGTATACAGTGTGTGTGTGTTAGTGTGTGTGTGTTAGTGTGTGTATACAGTGTGTGTGTGTTAGTGTGTGTATACAGTGTGTGTGTGTGTGTGTTAGTGTGTGTATACAGTGTGTGTGTGTTAGTGTGTGTATACAGTGTGTGTGTGTGTGTGTGTGTTAGTGTGTGTATACAGTGTGTGTGTGTTAGTGTGTGTATACATTGTGTGTGTGTTAGTGTGTGTTAGTGTGTGTATACATTGTGTGTGTGTGTTAGTGTGTGTATACACTGTGTGTGTGTTAGTGTGTGTATACAGTGTGTGTGTGTTAGTGTGTGTGTGTTAGTGTGTGTTAGTGTGTGTATACAGTGTGTGTGTGTGTTAGTGTGTGTATAGTGTGTGTGTGTTAGTGTGTGTATAGTGTGTGTGTGTTAGTGTGTATACAGTGTGTGTGTGTGTGTGTGTGTGTGTGTTAGTGTGTGTGTGTTAGTGTGTGTATACAGTGTGTGTGTGTTAGTGTGTGTGTGTTAGTGTGTGTATACAGTGTGTGTGTGTTAGTGTGTGTATACAGTGTGTGTGTGTGTTAGTGTGTGTATACACTGTGTGTGTGTTAGTGTGTGTATACAGTGTGTGTGTGTGTGTGTGTGTTAGTGTGTGTGTGTTAGTGTGTGTATACAGTGTGTGTGTGTGTTAGTGTGTGTATACACTGTGTGTGTGTTAGTGTGTGTATACAGTGTGTGTGTGTTAGTGTGTGTGTGTTAGTGTGTGTATACAGTGTGTGTGTGTGTTAGTGTGTGTATACAGTGTGTGTGTGTTAGTGTGTGTATAGTGTGTGTGTGTGTATACAGTGTGTGTGTGTTAGTGTGTGTGTGTTAGTGTGTGTATACAGTGTGTGTGTGTTAGTGTGTGTATACAGTGTGTGTGTGTTAGTGTGTGTATAGTGTGTGTGTGTTAGTGTGTGTATACAGTGTGTGTGTGTTAGTGTGTGTATAGTGTGTGTGTGTTAGTGTGTGTGTGTTAGTGTGTGTATACATTGTGTGTGTGTGTGTTAGTGTGTGTGTGTTAGTGTGTGTATACATTGTGTGTGTGTTAGTGTGTGTTAGTGTGTGTATACAGTGTGTGTGTGTGTTAGTGTGTGTGTGTTAGTGTGTGTATACAGTGTGTGTGTGTTAGTGTGTGTATACACTGTGTGTGTGTTAGTGTGTGTATACAGTGTGTGTGTGTTAGTGTGTGTGTGTTAGTGTGTGTATACATTGTGTGTGTGTGTTAGTGTGTGTATACACTGTGTGTGTGTTAGTGTGTGTATACAGTGTGTGTGTGTTAGTGTGTGTGTGTTAGTGTGTGTATACATTGTGTGTGTGTGTTAGTGTGTGTATACACTGTGTGTGTGTTAGTGTGTGTGTATAGTGTGTGTGTGTGTTAGTGTGTACATTTTACATTTACATTTTAGTCATTTAGCAGACGCTCTTATCCAGAGCGACTTACAGTTAGTGAATACATATTTTTTTTATACTGGCCCCCCGTGGGAATCGAACCCACAACCCTAGGGTTGCAAACGCCATGCTCTACCAACTGAGCTACATCCCTGCCGGCCATTCCCTCCCCTACCCTGGACGACGCTGGGCCAATTGTGCGCCGCCCATGAGTCTCCCGGTCACGGCCGGCTGCGACAGAGCCTGGATTCGAACCAGGATCTCTAGTGGCACAGTTAGCACTGCGATGCAGTGCCTTAGACCACTGCGCCACTCAGGAGACTATACAGTGTGTGTGTGTTAGTGTGTGTTAGTGTGTGTATACAGTGTGTGTGTTAGTGTGTGTATACAGTGTGTGTGTGTTAGCGTGTGTGTGTTAGTGTGTGTGTTAGTGTGTATACAGTGTGTGTGTGTTAGTGTGTGTGTGTTAGTGTGTATACAGTGTGTGTGTGTTAGTGTGTGTGTGTTAGTGTGTATACAGTGTGTGTGTGTTAGTGTGTGTGTGTTAGTGTGTATACAGTGTGTGTGTGTGTTAGTGTGTGTATACAGTGTGTGTGTGTTAGTGTGTATACAGTGTGTGTGTGTTAGTGTGTATACAGTGTGTGTGTGTTAGTGTGTGTGTGTTAGTGTGTATACAGTGTGTGTGTGTTAGTGTGTATACAGTGTGTGTGTGTTAGTGTGTGTGTGTTAGTGTGTATACAGTGTGTGTGTGTGTTAGTGTGTGTATCCAGTGTGTGTGTGTGTTAGTGTGTGTATCCAGTGTGTGTGTGTTAGTGTGTGTATCCAGTGTGTGTGTGTTAGTGTGTGTATCCAGTGTGTGTGTGTTAGTGTGTGTATCCAGTGTGTGCGTCTATAACTCACAGTAGAGAAGAACATGGTGAAGAGGTAGACTGAGGCCTCAGTGATGTAACAGCGTCGGACAGCGATGATGATGGGGGGGATGAAGAGGAGGTTACTGAGCGTGAGCAGTAGAACTGCTGTCAGCTGACGACCGTACGACTGGGCTGTGATGTCATCAGTACAGCCCCACCCACTCCAACCTGCACACAAACACTACATGTACTACAGTGTGTATATACATGTACTACAGTGTGTATATACATGTACTATAGTGTGTATATACATGTACTACAGTGTGTATATACATGTACTACAGTGTGTATATACATGTACTACAGTGTGTATATACATGTACTACAGTGTGTATATACATGTACTACAGTGTGTATATACATGTACTACAGTGTGTATATACATGTACTATAGTGTGTATATACATGTACTATAGTGTGTATATACATGTACTACAGTGTGTATATACATATACTATAGTGTGTATATACATGTACTACAGTGTGTATATACATGTACTACAGTGTGTAAATACATGTAATATAGTGTGTATACACATGTACTACAGTGTGTATATACATGTACTATAGTGTGTATATACATGTACTACAGTGTGTATATACATGTACTACAGTGTGTATATACATGTACTACAGTGTGTATATACATGTACTACAGTGTGTATATACATGTACTACAGTGTGTATATACATGTACTATAGTGTGTATATACATATACTACAGTGTGTATACACATGTACTATAGTGTGTATACACATGTACTACAGTGTGTATATACATGTACTATAGTGTGTATATACATGTAGTACAGTGTGTATATACATGTACTACAGTGTGTATATACATGTACTACAGTGTGTATATACATGTACTATAGTGTGTATATGATGATGATGATGATGATGATGATGATGATGATGATGAGGGTGATCTTAACTGACATACAGTGGGGAAATAAGTATTTAGTCAGCCACCAATTGTGCAAGTTCTCCCACTTAAAAAGATGAGAGAGGCCTGTAATAGGTACACGTCAACTATGACAGACAAAATGAGAAAAAAAAATCCAGAAAATCACATTGTAGGATTTTTAATGAATTTATTTGCAAATTATGGTGGAAAATAAGTATTTGGTCACCTACAAACAAGCAAGATTTCTGGCTCTCACAGACCTGTAACTTCTTCTTTAAGAGGCTCCTCTGTCCTCCACTCGTTACCTGTATTAATGGCACCTGTTTGAACTTGTTATCAGTATAAAAGACACCTGTCCACAACCTCAAACAGTCACACTCCAAACTCCACTATGGCCAAGACCAAAGAGCTGTCAAAGGACACCAGAAACAAAATTGTAGACCTGCACCAGGCTGGGAAGACTGAATCTGCAATAGGTAAGCAGCTTGGTTTGAAGAAATCAACTGTGGGAGCAATTATTAGGAAATGGAAGACATACAAGACCACTGATAATCTCCCTCGATCTGGGGCTCCACGCAAGATCTCACCCCGTGGGGTCAAAATGATCACAAGAACGGTGAGCAAAAATCCCAGAACCACACGGGGGGACCTAGTGAATGACCTGCAGAGAGCTGGGACCAAAGTAACAAAGCCTACCATCAGTAACACACTACGCCGCCAGGGACTCAAATCCTGCAGTGCCAGACGTGTCCCCCTGCTTAAGCCAGTACATGTCCAGGCCCGTCTGAAGTTTGCTAGAGTGCATTTGGATGATCCAGAAGAGGATTGGGAGAATGTCATATGGTCAGATGAAACCAAAATATAACTTTTTGGTAAAAACTCAACTCGTCGTGTTTGTAGGACAAAGAATGCTGAGTTGCATCCAAAGAACACCATACCTACTGTGAAGCATGGGGGTGGAAACACCATGCTTTGGGGCTGTTTTTCTGCAAAGGGACCAGGACGACTGATCCGTGTAAAGGAAAGAATGAATGGGGCCATGTATCGTAAGATTTTGAGTGAAAACCTCCTTCCATCAGCAAGGGCATTGAAGATGAAACGTGGCTGGGTCTTTCAGCATGACAATGATCCCAAACACACCGCCCGGGCAATGAAGGAGTGGCTTCGTAAGAAGCATTTCAAGGTCCTGGAGTGGCCTAGCCAGTCTCCAGATCTCAACCCCATAGAAAATCTTTGGAGGGGAGTTGAAAGTCCGTGTTGCCCAGCGACAGCCCCAAAACATCACTGCTCTAGAGGAGATCTGCATGGAGGAATGGGCCAAAATACCAGCAAGTGTGTGAAAACCTTGTGAAGACTTACAGAAAACGTTTGACCTGTGTCATTGCCAACAAAGGGTATATAACAAAGTATTGAGAAACTTTTGTTATTGACCAAATACTTATTTTCCACCATAATTTGCAAATAAATTCATTAAAAATGTGATTTTCTGGAGAAAAAAAAGGCCAGTTTATTAGGTACACCACCCCATTCATTAAAATGGATCACTCTTACAGAGTGTGTAATGATAGTCGGTGCCAGGAGCGCCGGTTAAAGTATCTCCGAAACAGCCGCCCTCCTGGGCTTTTCACCACGACAGTGTCTATGGTTTACTGAGAATGGTGCAACAAACAAAACCATCCAGTCAGCCGCCGTCCTCTGGGAGAAAACAGCTGGTTGATGAGAGGTCAAAGGAGAATGCATCTAACAGGCGGCCCACAAACAGACCAATAACGGCGCAGTACAACAGTGGTGTGCAGAACGGCATCTCAGAACACACAACTCGTTGATCCTTGTCACCGATGGGATATTGCAGCAGACGACCACACTGGGTTCCACTCCTATCAGCTAAAAACAACAAGCAGCAGCTCCAGTGGGCTAATCTAAAACACTGGACAACTGAGGAGTGGAAAAACACCGCCTGGTCTGATGGTGTAAGCAGCATATTATTATTATTATTATTATTATTATTAAATCACCAACACTGGACAACTGAGGAGTGGAAAAACACTGCCTGGTCTGATGGTGTAAGCAGCATATTATTATTATTATTATTATTATTAAATCACCAACACTGGACAACTGAGGAGTGGAAAAACACTGCCTGGTCTGATGGTGTAAGCAGCATATTATTATTATTATTATTATTATTATTATTAAATCACCAACACTGGACAACTGAGGAGTGGAAAAACACCGCCTGGTCTGATGGTGTAAGCAGCATATTATTATTATTATTATTATTATTAAATCACCAACACTGGACAACTGAGGAGTGGAAAAACACTGCCTGGTCTGATGGTGTAAGCAGCATATTATTATTATTATTATTATTATTATTATTAAATCACCAACACTGGACAACTGAGGAGTGGAAAAACACCGCCTGGTCTGATGGTGTAAGCAGCATATTATTATTATTAAATCACCAACACTGGACAACTGAGGAGTGGAAAAACACCGCCTGGTCTGATGGTGTAAGCAGCATATTATTATTATTAAATCACCAACACTGGACAACTGAGGAGTGGAAAAACACCGCCTGGTCTGATGGTGTAAGCAGCATATTATTATTATTATTATTATTATTATTAAATCACCAACACTGGACAACTGAGGAGTGGAAAAACACCGCCTGGTCTGATGGTGTAAGCAGCATATTATTATTATTATTATTATTAAATCACCAACACTGGACAACTGAGGAGTGCAAAAACACCGCCTGGTCTGATGGTGTAAGCAGCATATTATTATTATTATTATTATTATTATTATTAAATCACCAACACTGGACAACTGAGGAGTGGAAAAACACCGCCTGGTCTGATGGTGTAAGCAGCATATTATTATTATTATTAAATCACCAACACTGGACAACTGAGGAGTGGAAAAACACCGCCTGGTCTGATGGTGTAAGCAGCATATTATTATTATTAAATCACCAACACTGGACAACAGAGGAGTGGAAAAACACCGCCTGGTCTGATGGTGTAAGCAGCATATTATTATTATTATTATTAAATCACCAACACTGGACAACTGAGGAGTGGAAAAACACTGCCTGGTCTGATGGTGTAAGCAGCATATTATTATTATTATTATTATTATTATTATTAAATCACCAACACTGGACAACTGAGGAGTGGAAAAACACTGCCTGGTCTGATGGTGTAAGCAGCATATTATTATTATTATTATTATTATTATTATTAAATCACCAACACTGGACAACTGAGGAGTGGAAAAACACCGCCTGGTCTGATGGTGTAAGCAGCATATTATTATTATTAAATCACCAACACTGGACAACAGAGGAGTGGAAAAACACCGCCTGGTCTGATGGTATAAGCAGCATATTATTATTATTATTATTATTATTAAATCACCAACACTGGACAACTGAGGAGTGGAAAAACACTGCCTGGTCTGATGGTGTAAGCAGCATATTATTATTATTATTATTATTAAATCACCAACACTGGACAACTGAGGAGTGGAAAAACACCGCCTGGTCTGATGGTGTAAGCAGCATATTATTATTAAATCACCAACACTGGACAACTGAGGAGTGGAATAACACCGCCTGGTCTGATGGTGTAAGCAGCATATTATTATTATTATTATTATTATTATTAAATCACCAACACTGGACAACTGAGGAGTGGAAAAACACCGCCTGGTCTGATGGTGTAAGCAGCATATTATTATTATTATTATTATTAAATCACCAACACTGGACAACTGAGGAGTGGAAAAACACTGCCTGGTCTGATGGTGTAAGCAGCATATTCTTATTATTATTATTAAATCACCAACACTGGACAACTGAGGAGTGGAAAAACACCGCCTGGTCTGACAAATCCCGGTTCCTGTTACGTCACGCTGATGGCAGAGTCAGGATTTGCCGTAAACAGCACGAGTCCATGGACAGGCTGGTGAAAGTGGTGTAATGGTGTGGGGAATGTTTTCCTGGAACACGTTAGGTCCCTTGACAGGCTGGTGAAAGTGGTGTAATGGTGTGGGGAATGTTTTCCTGGAACACGTTAGGTCCCTTGACAGGCTGGTGCAAGTGGTGTAATGGTGTGGGGAATGTTTTCCTGGAACACGTTAGGTCCCTTGACAGGCTGGTGAAAGTGGTGTAATGGTGTGGGGAATGTTTTCCTGGAACACGTTAGGTCCCTTGACACCAATTGAGCAACATTTTCATGCCCCGAAAAATTCAGGCTGTTCTGGAGGGAAAGGGGGGTCCGACCCGGTACTATATGGGTGTGCCTAATAAACTGGCCAACTGAGTGTATATATATATACACATTATATATACACACATATATGAGGAATGTGTCTGTGTGTTGTGTGACCTACCAGCTTTGCAGACACAGGCAGCGTAGAGATAGCTGTATGACCTCAGCAGTCGACACTCTCCATAGGTCCCACAGTCCTCGATACAGGCTGATACGTGGAGCTGTGGTGTTACTGTTATATTACCACAGTCACTACTGCAGAGAGACATTAGAAACCCATTCTATATAGATACAGGCTGATACGTGGAGCTGTGGTGTTACTGTTATATTACCACAGTCACTACTGCAGAGAGACATTAGAAACCCATTCTATATAGATACAGGCTGATACGTGGAGCTGTGGTGTTACTGTTATATTACCAGTCACTACTGCAGAGAGACATTAGAAACCCATTCTATATAGATACAGGCTGATACGTGGAGCTGTGGTGTTACTGTTATATTACCACAGTCACTACTGCAGAGAGACATTAGAAACCCATTCTATATAGATACAGGCTGATACGTGGAGCTGTGGTGTTACTGTTATATTACCACAGTCACTACTGCAGAGAGACATTAGAAACCCATTCTATATAGATACAGGCTGATACGTGGAGCTGTGGTGTTACTGTTATATTACCACAGTCACTACTGCAGAGAGACATTAGAAACCCATTCTATATAGATACAGGCTGATACGTGGAGCTGTGGTGTTACTGTTATATTACCACAGTCACTACTGCAGAGAGACATTAGAAACCCATTCTATATAGATACAGGCTGATACGTGGAGCTGTGGTGTTACTGTTATATTACCACAGTCACTACTGCAGAGAGACATTAGAAACCCATTCTATATAGATACAGGCTGATACGTGGAGCTGTGGTGTTACTGTTATATTACCACAGTCACTACTGCAGAGAGACATTAGAAACCCATTCTATACAGATACAGGCTGATACGTGGAGCTGTGGTGTTACTGTTATATTACCACAGTCACTACTGCAGAGAGACATTAGAAACCCATTCTATATAGATACAGGCTGATACGTGGAGCTGTGGTGTTACTGTTATATTACCAGTCACTACTGCAGAGAGACATTAGAAACCCATTCTATATAGATACAGGCTGATACGTGGAGCTGTGGTGTTACTGTTATATTACCAGTCACTACTGCAGAGAGACATTAGAAACCCATTCTATATAGATACAGGCTGATACGTGGAGCTGTGGTGTTACTGTTATATTACCAGTCACTACTGCAGAGAGACATTAGAAACCCATTCTATATAGATACAGGCTGATACGTGGAGCTGTGGTGTTACTGTTATATTACCACAGTCACTACTGCAGAGAGACATTAGAAACCCATTCTATATAGATACAGGCTGATACGTGGAGCTGTGGTGTTACTGTTATATTACCACAGTCACTACTGCAGAGAGACATTAGAAACCCATTCTATATAGATACAGGCTGATACGTGGAGCTGTGGTGTTACTGTTATATTACCACAGTCACTACTGCAGAGAGACATTAGAAACCCATTCTATATAGATACAGGCTGATACGTGGAGCTGTGGTGTTACTGTTACCTGTTGCAGAAGACTTGTAAGGTGAGGTACCAGGTCGCAGCCTGAGGGAAGGGAAGTCTGATGACGGTCCGGGGAACACTGACGTTCACACTCAACCCATACGCTGAGTACAACGCTACACACACACACACAAAATATCTTCAGAACAACCCTACAAACTCTCAGTGTGTGTATATGTATATTTGTGTATATATGTGTGTGTGTGTGTGTATATACAGTACCAGTAAAAAGTTTGGACACATCTACTCATTCAATTATTATTACCTTTTTACTATTTTCTACATTGTAGAATAATAGTGAAGACATCAAAACTATGAAATAACACATATGGAATCATGTAGTAACCAAAAAAGTGTTAAACAAATCAAAATATATTTTATATTTGAGATTCTTCAAACAGCCACCCTTTGCCTTGATGACAGCTTTGCACACTCTTGGCATTCTCTCAACCAGCTTCACCTGGAATGCTTTTCCAACAGTCTTGAAGGAGTTCCCACATATGCTTAGCACTTGTTCGCTGTTTCCCATCACTCTGCCGTCTGATTCATCCCAAACCATCTCAATTGGGTTGAGGTCGGGGGATTGTGGAGGCCAGGTCATCTGATGCAGCACTCCATCACTCTCCTTCTTGGTAAAATAGCCCTTACACAGCCTGTAGGTGTGTTGGGCCATTGTCCTGTTGAAAAACAAATGATAGTCCCACTAAGCCCAAACCAGATGGGATGGCGTATCGCTGCAGAATGCTGTGGTAGCCATGCTGGTTAAGTGTGCCTTGAATTCTAAATAAATCACAGACAGTGTCACCAGCAAAGCACCCCCCACACCATAACACCTCCTCCTCCATGCTTTACGGTGGGAACTACACATGCGGAGATCATCCGTTCACCCACACCGCATCTCACAAAGACACAGCGGTTGGATCCAAAAATCTCAAATTTGGACTCCAGACCAAGGACACATTTCCACCAGTCTAATGTCCATTGCTCGTGTTTCTTGGCCCAAGCAAGTCTCTTCTTCTTATTGGTGTCCCTTTTAGTAGTGGTTTCTTTGCAGCAATTCGACCATGAAGGCCTGATTCACACAGTCCCCTCTGAACAGTTGATGTTGAGATGTGTCTGTTACTTGAACTCTGTGAAGCATTTATTTGGGCTGCAATTTCTGAGGCTGGAAACTCTAATGAACTTATCCTCTGCAGCAGAGGTAACTCTGGGTCTTCCATTCCTGTGGCGGTCCTCATGAGAGCCAGTTTCATCATAGCGCTTGATGGTTTTTGCGACTGCAATTGAAGAAACTTTAAAAGTTATTGAAATGTTCCGTATTGACTGACCTTCATATCTTAAAGTAATGACGGGCTGTCA
>CM062510.1:15950391-15995391 GCA_031479575.1 Coregonus ussuriensis | reverse complement strand
GACTCTGCATGCAGAATTCTGCAAAAATATCCTCAGTGTACAACGAAAAACACCAAATAATGCATGCAGAGCAGAATTAGGCCGATACCCGCTAATTATCAAAATCCAGAAAAGAGCTGTTAAATTCTACAACCACCTAAAAGGAAGCGATTCCCCAAACCTTCCATAACAAAACCATCACCTACAGAGAGACGAACCTGGAGAAGAGTCCCCTAAGCAAGCTGGTCCTGGGGCTCTGTTCACAAACACAAACAGACCCCACAGATCCCCAGGACAACAACACAATTAGATGGCAGCATTCGCGCAAAACTGAAAGCACGAACCACCGCATTTAACCACGGCAAGGTGACTGGGAATATGGCAGAATACAAACAGTGTAGCTATTCACTCCGCAAGGCAATCAAACAGGCAAAACGTCAATATAGAGACAATAGTGGAGTCGCAATTCAATTCAATGGCTCAGACACGAGACGTATGTGGCAAGGTCTACAGACAATCACGGACTACAAAAGGAAAACCAGCCACGTCGCCAACACCGACATCTTGCATCTGGACAAGCTAAACACTTTCTTCGCCCAATTTGAGGATAACACAGTGTCACCGACGCGGCCCACTACCAAGGACTGTGGGCTCTCCTTCTCCGTGGCCGTAGTGAGTAAGACATTTAAGCGTGTTAACCCTCGCAAGGCTGCCGGCCCAGACGGCATCCCTAGCCTGCGTCCTCAGAGCATGTGCAGACCAGCTGGCTGGAGTGTTTATGACATATTCAATCTCTCCCTTTCCCAGTCTGCTGTCCCCACTTGCTTCAAGATGGCCACCATTGTTCTTGTACCCAAGAAAGCAAAGGTAACTGAACTAGCACTCACCTCTATCATCATGAAATGCTTTGAGAGACTAGTCAAGGATCATATCACCTCTACCTTACCTGTCACCCTAGACCCACTTCAATTTGCTTACCGCCCCAATAGATCCACAGACGATGCAATCGCCATCGCACAGCACACTGCCCTATCCCATCAGGACAAGAGGAATACCTATGTAAGAATGCTGTTCATTGACTATAGCTCAGCATTCAACACCATAGTACCCTCCAAGCTCATCATTAAGCTCGAGGCCCTGGGTCTGAACCCCGCCCTGTGCAACTGGGTCCTGGACTTCCTGACGGGCCACCCCCAGGTGGTGAAGGTAGGAAACAACACCTCCACTTGGCCGATACTCAACACTGGGGCCACACAAGGGTGCGTGCTCAGCCCCCTCCTGTCCTCCCTGTTCACCCATGACTGCGTGGCCAAGCACCCCTCCTGTCCTCCCTGTTCACCCATGACTGCGTGGCCAAGCACCCCTCCAACTGAAGTCGCTGACGGCACAACAGTAGTAGGCTGATTACCAACAATGACGAGACCGCCTACGGGGAGTAGGTGAGGGCTCTGGGAGTGTGGTGCCAGGAAAATAACCTCTCACTCAACGTCAACAAAACAAAGGAGATGATCGTGGACTTCAGGAAACATCAGAGGGTGCACCCCCCTATCCACATCGACGGGACCGCAGTGGAGAAGGTGGAAAGCTTCAAGTTCCTTGGCATACACATCACTGACAAACTGAAATGGTCCACCCACGCAGACAGTGTGGTGAAGAAGGCGCAACAGAGCCTCTTCAACCTCAGGAGGCTGAAGAAATGCTTGGCACCTAAAACCCTCACAAACTTTTACAGATGCACAATTGAGAGCATCCTGTCGGGCTGTATCACCGCCTGGTACGGCAACTGCACCGCCCGCAATCGCAGGGCTCTCCAGAGGGTGGTGCCATCTGCCCAACGCATCACCGGGGGCAAACTACCCGCCCTCCAGGACACCTACAGCACCCGATGTCACAAGAAGGCCAAAAATATCATCAAGGACATCATCCACCCGAGCCACTGTCTGTTCACCCCGCTATCATCCAGAAGGCGAGGTCAGTACAGGTGCATCAAAGCTGGGACCGAGAGACTGAAAAACAGCTTCTATCTCAAGGCCATCAGACTGTTAAATAGCCATCACTAGCACATTAGAGGCTGCTGCCTATAGACATAGACTAGAAATCACTGGCCACTTTAAGAAATGGAACACTAGTCACTTTAATAGTGTTTACATATCTTGCATTACTCATCTCATCTGTATATACAGTGAGGGAAAAAAGTATTTGATCCCCTGCTGATTTTGTACGTTTGCCCACTGAAAAAGAAATGATCAGTCTATCATTTTAATGGGCAAACGTACAAAATCAGCAGGGGATCAAATACTTTTTTCCCCTCACTGTAGTGTATTCTATAATATTCTACTGCATCTTAGTCCATGCCGCTCTGTCATTGCTTGTCCATATACAGTGCTGTAAAAAAGTATTTGCCCCCTTTCTAATTTTCTCTACTTTTGCATATTTGTGATACTGAATGTTATCAGATCTTCAACCAAAACCTAATATTAGATAAAGGGAACATAAGTGAACAAATAACACAACAATTATATATTTATTTCATTTGAGAATTCTACAGGAGAATGTCAGACCATCCGTCTGTGAGCTGAAGCTGAAGCGCAGCTGGGTCATGCAGCAAGACAATGATCCAAAACACACAATCAAGTCTACATGAAAATGGCTAAAAAACAACAAATTGGAAGTTTTGGAATGGCCTAGTCAAAGTCCAGACCTAATCCCAATTGAGATGTTGTGGCAGGACTTGAAACGAGCAGTTCATGCTTGAAAACCCACACGTCACTGAGTTAAAGCAGTTCCGCATGGAAGAGTGGGCCAAAATTCCTCCACAGCGACGTGAGAGACTGATCAACAACTACAGGAAGCATTTGGTTGGAGTCATTGCAGCTAAAGGTGGCACAACCAGTTATTGAGTGTAAGGGGGCAATTACTTTTTCACACAGGGGCATTGGGTGTTGCATAACTTTGTTTATGAAATAAATGAAATAAATATATAATTGTTGTGTTATTTGTTCACTTATGTTCCCTTCATCTAATATTAGGTTTTGGTTGAAGATCTGATAACATTCAGTATCACAAATATGCAAAAGTAGAGAAAATTAGAAAGGGGGCAAATCCTTTTTCACAGCACTGTATGTGCATGGTATTTGGGCAGAGGGAAAGTACAAAGGGGGCGTGTCTCTGAGGGCAAGAATGATTTCAAAAGGGTGGAGTTAAGAGCTGATAGTTCTATAACACCGTCTAATATCTTTCACTGTTTTATATCATTATATACTCTTAAAATGAATATACAGTTTTAGATATTCTTAGAGATTGAAAGTAGTGTTAGGTTTCAGATCTTGTGTATGAGAAGTGTCATTATCTAGTGGACTGCAGTAGACTGTAGGAATGTGTCCTCCCAATAACTCAACGCCTCTCCTGACTGATAAGAAGACCTGAGAGAGGCACAGAGGACTATGAAGGTTCTGGACTCAGGCCTCTCCTGACTGATAAGAAGACCTGAGAGAGGCACAGAGGACTCAGGCCTCTCCTGACTGATAAGAAGACCTGAGAGAGGCACAGAGGACTCAGGCCTCTCCTGACTGATAAGAAGACCTGAGAGAGGCACAGAGGACTCAGGCCTCTCCTGACTGATAAGAAGACCTGAGAGGCACAGAGGACTATGAAGGTTCTGGACTCAGGCCTCTCCTGACTGATAAGAAGACCTGTGAGAGGCACAGAGGACTCAGGCCTCTCCTGACTGATAAGAAGACCTGAGAGGCACAGAGGACTATGAAGGTTCAGGACTCAGGCCTCTCAATCAATCAATCAATTTTATTTTATATAGCCCTTCTTACATCAGCTAATATCTCGAAGTGCTGTACAGAAACCCAGCCTAAAACCCCAAACAGCTAGTAATGCAGGTGTAGAAGCACGGTGGCTAGGAAAAACTCCCTAGAAAGGCAAAACCTAGGAAGAAACCTAGAGAGGAACCAGGCTATGAGGGGTGGCCAGTCCTCTTCTGGCTGTGCCGGGTGGAGATTATAACAGAACCATGCCAAGATGTTCAAAAATGTTCATAAGTGACAAGCATGGTCAAATAATAATCAGGAATAAATCTCAGTTGGCTTTTCATAGCCGATCATTAAGAGTTGAAAACAGCAGGTCTGGGACAGGTAGGGGTTCCATAACCGCAGGCAGAACAGTTGAAACTGGAATAGCAGCAAGGCCAGGCGGACTGGGGACAGCAAGGAGTCACCACGGCCGGTAGTCCCGACGTATGGTCCTAGGGCTCAGGTCTCTCAGTTGGCTTTTCATAGCCGATCATTAAGAGTTGAAAACAGCAGGTCTGGGACAGGTAGGGGTTTCGTAGCCGCAGGCAGAACAGTTGAAACTGGAATAGCAGCAAGGCCAGGCGGACTGGGGACAGCAAGGTGTCATCATGCCCGGTAGTCCTGACGTATGGTCCTAGGGCTCAGGTTCTCAGAGAGAAAGAGAGAACGAGAGAATTAGAGAGAGCATACTTAAATTCACACAGGACACTGGATAAGACAGGAGAAGTACTCCAGGTATAACCAACTAACCCCAGCCCCCCGACACATAAACTACTGCAGCATAAATACTGGAGGCTGAGACAGGAGCGGTCCGGAGACACTGTGGCCCCATCCGAAGAAACCCCCGGACAGGGCCAAACAGGAAGGATATAACCCCACCCACTCCGCCAAAGCACAGCCCCCGCACCACTAGAGGGATATCCCCAACCACCAACTTACAATCCTGAGACAAGGCCGAGTATAGCCCACAGAGGTCTCCACCACAGCACAAACCAGGGGGGGGGCGCCAACCCAGACAGGAAGATCACGTCAGTAACTCAACCCACTCAAGTGACGCACCCCTCCCAGGGACGGCATGAAAGAGCACCAGCAAGCCAGTGACTCAGCCCCTGCAACAGGGTTAGAGGCAGAGAACCCCAGTGGAGAGGGGAACCGGCCTGGCAGAGACAGCAAGGGCTGTTCGTTGCTCCAGCCTTTCCGTTCACCTTCACACTCCTGGGCCAGACTACACTCAATCATATGACCTACTGAAGAGATAAGTCTTCAGTAAAGACTTAAAGGTTGAGACCGAGTCTGCGTCTCTCACATGGGTAGGCAGACTGTTCCATAAAAATGGAGATCTATAGGAGAAAGCCCTGCCTCCCGCTGTTTGCTTAGAAATTCTAGGGACAATTAGGAGGCCTGCGTCTTGTGACCGTAGCGTACGTATTGGTATGTACGGCAGGACCAACTCGGAAAGATAGGTAGGAGCAAGCCCATGTAACGCTTTATAGGTTAACAGTAAAACCTTGAAATCAGCCCTTGCCTTAACAGGAAGCCAGTGTAGGGAAGCTAGCACTGGAGTAATATGATCAAATTTCTTGGTTCTAGTCAGGATTCTAGCAGCCGTATTTAGCACTAACTGAAGTTTATTTAGTGCTTTATCCGGGTAGCCGGAAAATAGAGCATTGCAGTAGTCTAACCTAGAAGTAACAAATGCATGGATTAATTTTTCTGCATCATTTTTGGACAGAAAATTTCTGATTTTTGCAATGTTACGTAGATGGAAAAAAGCTGTCCTTGAAACAGTCTTGATATGTTCGTCAAATGAGAGATCAGGGTCAAGAGTAACGCCGAGGTCCTTCACAGTTTTATTTGAGACGACTTTACAACCATCAAGATTAATTGTCAGATTTAACAGAAGATCTCTTTGTTTCTTGGGACCTAGAACAAGCATCTCTGTTTTGTCCGAGTTTAAAAGTAAAACGTTTTCAGCCATCCACTTCCTTATGTCTGAAACACAGGCTTCTAGCGAGGGCAATTTTGGGGCTTCACCATGCTTCATTGAAATGTACAGCTGTGTGTCATCCGCATAGCAGTGAAAGTTAACATTATGTTTTCGAATAACATCCCCAAGAGGTAAAATATATAGTGAAAACAATAGTGGTCCTAAAACGGAACCTTGAGGAACACCGAAATGTACAGTTGATTTGTCGGAGGACAGACCATTCACAGAGACAAACTGATATCTTTCCGACAGGTAGGATCTAAACCAGGCCAGAACTTGTCCGTGTAGACCAATTTGGGTTTCCAGTCTCTCCAAAAGAATGTGGTGATCGATGGTGTCAAAGGCAGCACTAAGGTCTAGTAGCACGAGGACAGATGCAGAGCCTCGGTCTGACGCCATTAAAAGGTCATTTACCACCTTCACAAGTGCAGTCTCAGTGCTATGATGGGGTCTAAAACCAGACTGAAGCATTTCGTATACATTGTTTGTCTTCAGAAAGGCAGTGAGTTGCTGCGCAACAGCTTTTTCTAAAATTTTTGAGAGGAATGGAAGATTCGATATAGGCCGATAGTTTTTTATATTTTCCGGGTCAAGGTTTGGCTTTTTCAAGAGAGGCTTTATCACTGCCACTTTTAGTGAGTTTGGTACACATCCGGTGGATAGAGAGCTGTTTATTATGTTCAACATAGGAGGGCCAAGCACAGGAAGCAGCTCCTTCAGCAGTTTAGTAGGAATAGGATCCAGTATGCAGCTTGAAGGTTTAGAGGCCATGATTATTTTCATCATTGTGTCAAGAGATATAGTACTAAAACACTTAAGTGTCTCTCCCGATCCCAGGCCCTCGCAGAGCTGTGCAGATCCAGGACAGCTAAGCCCTGGAGGAATACGCAGATTCAAAGAGGAGTCCGTAATTTGCTTTCTAATGGTCATGATCTTTTCCTCAAAGAAGTTCATGAATTTATCACTGCTGAAGTGAAAGCCATCCTCTCTTGGGGAATGCTGCTTTTTAGTTAGCTTTGCAACAGTATCAAAAAGAAATTTTGGATTGTTCTTATTTTCCTCGATTAAGTTGGAAAAGTAGGATGATCGAGCAGCAGTGAGGGCTCTTCGGTACTGCACGGTACTGTCTTTCCAAGCTAGTCGGAAGACTTCCAGTTTGGTGTGGCGCCATTTCCGTTCCAATTTCCTGGAAGCTTGCTTCAAAGCTCGGGTATTTTCTGTATACCAGGGAGCTAGTTTCTTATGACAAATGTTTTTCGTTTTTAGGGGTGCAACTGCATCTAGGGTATTACGCAAGGTTAAATTGAGTTCCTCAGTTAAGTGGTTAACTGATTTTTGTCCTCTGACGTCCTTGGGTAGGCAGAAGGAGTCTGGAAGGGCATCAATGAATTTTTGTGTTGTCTGAGAATTTATAGCACGACTTTTGATGCTCCTTGGTTGGGGTCTGAGCAGATTATTTGTTGCGATTGCAAACGTAATAAAATGGTGGTCCGATAGTCCAGGATTTTGTGGAAAAACATTAAGATCTACAACATTTATTCCATGGGACAAAACTAGGTCCAGAGTATGACTGTGGCAGTGAGTAGGTCCAGAGACATGTTGGACAAAACCCACTGAGTCGATAATGGCTCCGAAAGACTTTTGGAGTGGGTCTGTGGACTTCTCCATGTGAATATTAAAATCACCAAAAATTAGAATATGATCTGCTATGACTACAAGGTCTGATAGGAATTCAGGAAACTCAGAGAGGAACGCTGTATATGGCCCAGGAGGCCTGTAAACAGTAGCTATAAAAAGTGATTGAGTAGGCTGCATAGATTTCATGACTAGAAGCTCAAAAGATGAAAACGCCATATTTTTTTTTGTAAATTGAAATTTGCTATCGTAAATGTTAGCAACACCTCCGCCTTTGCGGGATGCACGGGGAATATGGTCACTAGTGTAACCAGGAGGTGAGGCCTCATTTAACACAGCAAATTCATCAGGCTTAAGCCATGTTTCAGTCAGGCCAATCACATCAAGATTATGATCAGTGATTAGTTCATTGACTATGACTGCCTTTGAAGTGAGGGATCTAACATTAAGTAACCCTATTTTGAGATGTGAGGTATCACGATCTCTTTCAATAATGGCAGGAATGGAGGAGGTCTTTATCCTAATAAGATTGCTAGGGTGAACACCGCCATGTTTAGTTTTGCCCAACCTAGATCGAGGCACAGACACAGTCTCAATGGGTATGGCTGAGCTGACTACACTGACTGTGCTATTGGCAGACTCCACTAAGCTGGCAGGTTGGCTAACAGCCTGCTGCCTGGCCTGCACCCTATTTCACTGTGGGGCTAGAGGAGTTAGAGCCCTATCTATGTTGGTAGATAAGAGGAGAGCACCCCTCCAGCTAGGATGGAGTCCGTCACTCCTCAGCAGGTCAGGCTTGGTCCTGTTTGTGGGTGAGTCCCAGAAAGAGGGCCAATTATCCACAAATGTTATCTTTTGGGAGGGGCAGAAAACAGTTTTCAACCAGCGATTAAGTGCTGAGACTCTGCTGTAGAGCTCGTCACTTCCCCTAACTGGGAGGGGGCCAGAGACAATTACTCGATGCCGACACATCTTTCTAGCTGATTTACACGCTGAAGCTATGTTGCACTTGGTGACCTCTGACTGTTTCATCCTAACATCGTTGGTGCCGACGTGGATAACAATATCTCTATACTCTCTACACTCGCCAGTTTTAGCTTTAGCCAGCACCATCTTTAGATTAGCCTTAACGTCGGTAGCCCTGCCCCCTGGTAAACAGTGTATGATCGCTGGGTGATTCGTTTTAAGTCTAATACTGCGGGTAATGGAGTCGCCAATGACTAGGGTTTTCAATTTGTCAGAGCTAATGGTGGGAGCCTTCGGAGTCTCAGACCCCGTAACGGGAGGAGTAGAGACTAGAGAAGACTCAGACTCAGACTCCGACTCGCTACATAATGGGGAAAACCGGTTGAAGGTTTCTGTCGGCTGAATGAGCGACACCGGTTGAGCATTCCAACAGTATTTCCCTCCAGAAGCCATGAGAAAGTTGTCCGGCTGCGGGGACTGTGCGGGGGGATTTATACTGACGTTACTGTCTGTACTTACTGGTGGCACAGACGCTGTTTCTTCCTTTCCTACACTGATATTACCCTTGCCTAACGATTGCGTCTGAAGCTGGGCTTGTAGCACAGCTATTCTCGCCGTAAGGCGAGAATTCTCCTGTATATTATGAGTACAGCGACTGCAATTAGAAGACATCATGTTAATGTTACTACTTAGCTTCGGCTGTTGAAGATGTTGATGAACCATGTCCAGATAAAGCGTCCGGAGTGAAAAAGTTGAATAAGGGAAAAAAGTTGCGATGGAAAAAAGGAAAATAACGTAAAGTTGGCAGCTAAAACGCACAGGAAAATGACTCTTCTGTCTCGGGATAAACGTCCGGGGTGAAAAAGTTTAACGAAAAAAGATGAGTGAGGACAAAACTAAAAAGTTGGTAAATTTGTTGAACACAGAGATTGATTAAACGTTTATTAAAAGTAAAACGTGAATAGTTTGGCAGGTAGCCAAGTAGCAACAAACAGCACAGCAGTACGGAGACACTCTCCTGACTGATAAGAAGACCTGAGAGGCACAGAGGACTATGAAGGTTCTGGACTCAGGCCTCTCCTGACTGATAAGAAGACCTGAGAGGCACAGAGGACTATGAAGGTTCTGGACTCAGGCCTCTCCTGACTGATAAGAAGACCTGAGAGAGGCACAGAGGACTCAGGCCTCTCCTGACTGATAAGAAGACCTATGAGGCACAGAGGACTATGAAGGTTCTGGACTCAGGCCTCTCCTGACTGATAAGAAGACCTGAGAGAGGCACAGAGGACTCAGGCCTCTCCTGACTGATAAGAAGACCTGAGAGAGGCACAGAGGACTCAGGCCTCTCCTGACTGATAAGAAGACCTGAGAGAGGCACAGAGGACTATGAAGGTCCTGGACTCAGGCCTCTCCTGACTGATAAGAAGACCTGAGAGAGGCACAGAGGACTATGAAGGTTCTGGACTCAGGCCTCTCCTGACTGATAAGAAGACCTGAGAGAGGCACAGAGGACTATGAAGGTTCTGGACTCAGGCCTCTCCTGACTGATAAGAAGACCTGAGAGAGGCACAGAGGACTATGAAGGTTCTGGACTCAGGCCTCTCCTGACTGATAAGAAGACCTGTGAGAGGCACAGAGGACTATGAAGGTTCTGGACTCAGGCTGGGCCACAACACCAATAAGAGAAACAGACTCAGTTGTTGCTCAGCAAGAGAGAGGGATGTTTATCCTAGAATGAAGGAGGTGACTACGCCTAGTCTGAAGGTATAAATATATGTGCTTTGCAGCTGCAACAGCCAGTGGTGAATAAATCTAGTTTGAGCTCCTTTTGGTGTCTGACTGGATTTGGACCAGAATTTAGAACCTAACACAATTAAGTACCTTACTGGGATTATTTTCAATTAAAATGGTTAAAAATAAACAAAAATAGCTTCTTAGCAAAAGCTATTTCTCAAGCAAGAATTTAGCTATGTAATGTCTGGGAGTGGTCTGAGTCTATTGACTAATTTACCGCCTGGTGATGTCACCAGGCAGGCCAAAACTCCCTCCCACCAAAACCGGCTGACATTCCAGGCAGTCTTTCCAAACAGCCCTTACACTAAAAAGGTTTTATCATCATGTTCACAATGTCCCAGTATTATTCCAACCTCATAGTGTGGATATACAGGACCAGACAGACTAATTATTTATTATTACTAAAAAGGTTTTATCATCATGTTCACAATGTCCCAGTATTATTCCAACCTCATAGTGTGGATATACAGGACCAGACAGACTAATTATTTATTATTACTAAAAAGGTTTTATCATCATGTTCACAATGTCCCAGTATTATTCCAACCTCATAGTGTGGATATACAGGACCAGACAGACTAATTATGTATTATTACTAAAAAGGTTTTATCATCATGTTCACAATGTCCCAGTATTATTCCAACCTCATAGTGTGGATATACAGTACCAGTCAAAAGTTTGGACACACCTACTCATTCCCGGGTTTTTCGTTATTTTTACTATTTTCTACAATAGTGAATACATCAAAACTATGAAATAACACTTATGGAATCATGTAGTAACCAAAAAAAGTGTTAAACAAATCAAAATGTATTTTATATTTGAGATTCTTCAAATAGCCACCCTTTGCCTTGATGACAGCTTTGCACACTCTTGGCATTCTCTCAACCAGCTTCATGAGGTAGTCACCTGGAATGGATTTCAATTAACAGGTGTGCCTTCTTAAAAGTTCATTTGTGAAATTTCTTTCCTTCTTAATGTGTTTGAGCCAATCAGTTGTGTTGTGACAAGGTAGGGGTGGTATACAGAAGATAGCCCTATTTGGTAAAATACCAAGTCCATATTATGGCAAGAACAGCTCAAATAAGCAAAGGGAAACGACAGTCCATCATTACTTTAAGAGATGAAGGTCAGTCAATGCGGAACATTTCAAGAACGTTTCGCAAAAAAACATCAAGCGATATTACATTTTACATTTACATTTTAGTCATTTAGCAGACGCTCTTATCCAGAGCAACTTACAGTTAGTGAGTGCATACATTATTATTATTATTTATTTTTTCATACTGGCCCCCCGTGGGAATCGAACCCACAACCCTGGCATTGCAAATGCCATGCTCTACCAACCGAGCTACATTCCCTCCCCTACCCTGGGCCAATTGTGCGCCGCCCCATGGGTCTCCCGGTCGCGGCCGGCTATGACAGAGCCTGGATTCGAACCAGGATCTCTAGTGCCACAGCTAGCACTGCGATGCAGTGCCTTAGACCACTGCGCCACTCAGGAGAAACTGGCTCTCATGAGGACCGCCACAGGAATGGAAGACCCAGAGTTACCTCTGCTGCAGAGGATAAGTTCATTAGAGTTACCAGCCTCAGAAATTGCAGCCCAAATAAATGCTTCACAGAGTTCAAGTAACAGACACATCTCAACATCAACTGTTCAGAGGGGACTGTGTGAATCAGGCCTTCATGGTCGAATTGCTGCAAAGAAACCACTACTAAAGGACACCAATAAGAAGAAGAGACTTGCTTTGGCCAAGAAACACGAGCAATGGACATTAGACCAGTGGAAATTTGTCCTTTGGTCTGGAGTCCAAATTGGAGATTTTTGGATCCAACCGCTGTGTCTTTGTGAGATGCGGAGTGGGTGAACAGATGATCTCTGCATGTGTAGTTCCCACCGTAAAGCATGGAGGAGGAGGTGTTATGGTGTGGGGGGTGCTTTGATGGTGACACTGTCTGTGATTTATTTAGAATTCAAGGCACACTTAACCAGCATGGCTACCACAGCATTCTACAGCGATACGCCATCCCATCTGGTTTGGGCTTAGTGGGACTATCATCTGTTTTTTAACAGGACAATGGCCCAACACACCTCCAGGCTGTGTAAGGGCTATTTTACCAAGAAGGAGAGTGATGGAGTGCTGCATCAGATGACCTGGCCTCCACAATCCCCCGACCTCAACCCAATTGAGATGGTTTGGAATGAGTCGGACCGCAGAGTGAAGGAAAAGCAGCCAACAAATGCTCAGCATATGTGGGAACTCCTTCAAGACTGTTGGAAAAGCGTTCCAGGTGAAGCTGGTTGAGAGAATGCCAAGAGTGTGCAAAGCTGTCATCAAGGCAAAGGGTGGCTATTTGAAGAATCTCAAATATATTTTGATTTATTTAACACTTTTTTTTGATTTACTACATGATTCCCATATGTGTTATTTTATAGTTTTGATGTCTTCACTATTATTCTACAATGTAGAAAATAGCAAAAATAAAGAAAAACCCTTGAATGAGTAGGTGTGTCCAAACTTGACTGGTCCTGTATATCTATATAGATCTATATCTATATAGTTTTGCCTGTATTGGCCTTTAACATCAATTAGCTCTACATTCCATTATCAGAACATGAAGAAAACCTTCCATAAAAACCACAAGAAAACTTTAGTAACGTTCAAAGAACGTTCTAGGAATGTCATTTAAAAAACGTATACTTTCCATTCTCAGCGTCAACAAAACTCTCTCTCTCCTCTATCTTGTTAAGTGTGTTCAGGTAGGTGTGTTGGCCACGCCCACTCACTGGCCACAGCTGATCTTAATAGTGTTTGAATCAACAGCTTTGTATGATAAGAAAATATGGCATGCTAGATCCATCCTGGTGGCGCAGTGGACTAATTCCAGGGCTAGAGAACAGAAGATCATAGGTTCAAATCTCACTGACGCCGTGTCACAATAAATAAATAAAAAATGAACTGTTTGCATGATTAATGCCTAAGCAAATCAATGTCCATGGTCCTACTTTATCAGTGCTTGGAGTTCAAAACAGTTAACCCAAAATAAGCTAGCAGTGTTATTGAAACGTATGGCTTTGTTCCCACAACCAATGTGAAACCAAAAACATACATTCCCACAACTTCCCGAATGTGCTAGCTGGGTTGTTAGACTGCAGTAGACAGACTTTCAGGTGTGACTGGTTTTTATCCTGATGCCCGACTGGTCACATCTCTTCCTCATGATGCCTGACTGGTCACATCTCTTCCTCATTGCTCTCTAAAGCTGGCGTTGCATACAACGCAGTTGCTTCTTGATTGCTTTGTGAAACATCCCCCTGCAACTCATCTCCAACTTGGTTGCATCCTGTTGAAACTTTCCAACTGTAAATCCTGATGGAACCGTGATCAAAGGTTGACAGAAGAGACATTAGCCAAACGGGAGCTATATAATTAAATATTGGCATCATAGCTAGTCATGGTTTAAGTAGATGGTTGGGCAGACAATAAATGTCCTTTTAGAAGTGAACCCAGACCTCTCTCTGACCACTAGCTTGGTGGGTTAGGGTTAGGGTTAACCCAGACCTCTCTCTGTCCACTAGCTTGGTGGGTTAGGGTTAGGGTTAGGGTTAACCCAGACCTCTCTCTGACCACTAGCTTGGTGGGTTAGGGTTAGGGTTAGGGTTAGGGTTAACCCAGACCTCTCTCTGACCACTAGCTTGGTGGGTTAGGGTTAGGGTTAGGGTTAGGGTTAGGGTTAACCCAGACCTCTCTCTGACCACTAGCTTGGTGGGTTAGGGTTAGGGTTAGGGTTAACCCAGACCTCTCTCTGACCACTAGCTTGGTGGGTTAGGGTTAGGGTTAGGGTTAGGGTTAACCCAGACCTCTCTCTGTCCACTAGCTTGGTGGGTTAGGGTTAGGGTTAGGGTTAACCCAGACCTCTCTCTGTCCACTAGCTTGGTGGGTTAGGGTTAGGGTTAACCCAGACCTCTCTCTGACCACTAGCTTAGTGGGTTAGGGTTAGGGTTAACCCAGACCTCTCTCTGACCACTAGCTTGGTGGGTTAGGGTTAGGGTTAGGGTTAACCCAGACCTCTCTGACCACTAGCTTGGTGGGTTAGGGTTAGGGTTAGGGTTAACCCAGACCTCTCTGACCACTAGCTTGGTGGGTTAGGGTTAGGGTTAACCCAGACCTCTCTCTGACCACTAGCTTGGTGGGTTAGGGTTAGGGTTAACCCAGACCTCTCTCTGACCACTAGCTTGGTGGGTTAGGCTTAGGGTTAGGGTTAACCCAGACCTCTCTCTGACCACTAGCTTGGTGGGTTAGGGTTAGGGTTAGGGTTAACCCAGACCTCTCTCTGACCACTAGCTTGGTGGGTTAGGGTTAGGGTTAACCCAGACCTCTCTCTGACCACTAGCTTGGTGGGTTAGGGTTAGGGTTAGGGTTAACCCAGACCTCTCTCTGTCCACTAGCTTGGTGGGTTAGGGTTAGGGTTAGGGTTAACCCAGACCTCTCTCTGACCACTAGCTTGGTGGGTTAGGGTTAGGGTTAACCCAGACCTCTCTCTGTCCACTAGCTTGGTGGGTTAGGGTTAGGGTTAGGGTTAACCCAGACCTCTCTCTGACCACTAGCTTGGTGGGTTAGGGTTAGGGTTAGGGTTAACCCAGACCTCTCTCTGACCACTAGCTTGGTGGGTTAGGGTTAGGGTTAACCCAGACCTCTCTCTGACCACTAGCTTGGTGGGTTAGGGTTAGGGTTAGGGTTAACCCAGACCTCTCTCTGACCACTAGCTTGGTGGGTTAGGGTTAGGGTTAACCCAGACCTCTCTCTGTCCACTAGCTTGGTGGGTTAGGGTTAGGGTTAGGGTTAACCCAGACCTCTCTCTGACCACTAGCTTGGTGGGTTAGGGTTAGGGTTAGGGTTAACCCAGACCTCTCTCTGACCACTAGCTTGGTGGGTTAGGGTTAGGGTTAGGGTTAACCCAGACCTCTCTCTGTCCACTAGCTTGGTGGGTTAGGGTTAGGGTTAGGGTTAGGGTTAACCCAGACCTCTCTCTGACCACTAGCTTGGTGGGTTAGGGTTAGGGTTAGGGTTAACCCAGACCTCTCTCTGACCACTAGCTTGGTGGGTTAGGGTTAGGGTTAGGGTTAACCCAGACCTCTCTCTGTCCACTAGCTTAGTGGGTTAGGGTTAGGGTTAACCCAGACCTCTCTCTGTCCACTAGCTTAGTGGGTTAGGGTTAGGGTTAGGGTTAACCCAGACCTCTCTCTGACCACTAGCTTGGTGGGTTAGGGTTAGGGTTAGGGTTAACCCAGACCTCTCTCTGTCCACTAGCTTGGTGGGTTAGGGTTAGGGTTAACCCAGACCTCTCTCTGACCACTAGCTTGGTGGGTTAGGGTTAGGGTTAACCCAGACCTCTCTCTGTCCACTAGCTTGGTGGGTTAGGGTTAGGGTTAGGGTTAACCCAGACCTCTCTCTGACCACTAGCTTGGTGGGTTAGGGTTAGGGTTAGGGTTAACCCAGACCTCTCTCTGTCCACTAGCTTGGTGGGTTAGGGTTAGGGTTAGGGTTAGGGTTAACCCAGACCTCTCTCTGACCACTAGCTTGGTGGGTTAGGGTTAGGGTTAGGGTTAACCCAGACCTCTCTCTGACCACTAGCTTGGTGGGTTAGGGTTAGGGTTAGGGTTAACCCAGACCTCTCTCTGACCACTAGCTTGGTTAGCTCCTTACTTGAGTAGTGCAGGTCTGTCGGGGGAGGCGGTCTGGGTTAGGGGCGTGGCCTGCAGGATGGGTGTGTCCACTGCTCTCCTGACTGACAGCTGGGGCTGGAAGTAGTAGGAGCAGGACGGGAAGCCCTACACACACAATACACACACATTATAAACACACACACACACACACACACACACACACACAAACTCCTCACCTTGTGTTCGATGCGTCCATCGTCTTGGGGCAGGTGAGCCGCCAGGTACCAGTCTCCGGGGGCGGGGTTAGAGAGGTTAAAGGTCATGTTGCTTTGTGATGATGTCACAGGAAGGATGAGTGAGAGGACTGATGTTGTCACCGTGTTGTTAGGAAACACCCGTCCTACTGGGTCGATGACTGGAGGAGCTCCCCAACTCATGGAACTGGAGGGAGGGAGGGAGGGAGGGAGGGAGGGAGGGGGGAGGGAGGGAGGGGGGAGGGAGGGAGGGAGGGAGGGAGGGAGGGAGGGAGGGAGGGAGGGGGGGGAGGGAGGGATGGGGGGAGGGAGGGAGGGAGGGGAGGGAGGGAGGGAGGGAGGGAGGGGAGGGAGGGGGGAGGGAGGGAGGGGGGGAGGGAGGGAGGGAGGGATAGATGAGGGAGGGAGAAGGAAGAGAGGGATGGAGAGGTGGAGGGTTAGATAGAGAACACTGAGTAGAAACATGTTATTGCAGGTAGAGACAGGCTGTGATGTGTTGCCCCCCAAAGACAGAGAGAGGTAATAACAGAACTGCTGATTCTATTAGTGCCACTAGCAACATCTCTAGACCAAGTTCACAGAGTTGTCATCGTTGAGCAATGAGCAGCACTGAGCTTTAGTGCCTGATTGTCCACTCAACACTGCAAACAACAGAAAGGAAGCATTATTGTCATAGACTTACATGGTGACGTTGTGTGTTCCACAGTGGAAACCGCTGCCCCTGGTTACAGTGAACAGCCAGCGGGCGGCGACGGTGTCGTCCGGGATACGGAACATGGTCAGCCTGATGTTGCCATACCAACCGTATCTAGACAGCTTCTGGGCCGGCTTGGAAGACAACTCCTGAACTAACGTCAGCTCACCACCTGGAGGGACACACATATTAACGCGTAAATCATAGTCCACAGACACTGAGACGTGATAGTTACGCGGCTCTGAGACCACCGTCACTCTGGCTAGCTTCCTAACAACACAACTGGCTAAGCTAACGTTAGCTAACCGAGCGACGTTAGCTAGCTCGGGGATATGTTGTCGTGACTTACCATCGCCGAAAGCGGTAGCTATGAAAGACAACACCAGCAAACTTGGCAGTATGTGAATTTCCATTTTGTTTTTTTCACAAAACGCGTTTATTTTCCTCCAAACCATCACATCTCATATCGGGCTAGCAGCTCCCGAGTTGACCGGCGTCTCTTGGTTGTAAAGTAAACAAGCCCCACAAAGCCCTGCGCGGTTCCCCACAAAGCCCTGCGCGGTTCCCCACAAAGCCCTGCGCGGTTCCAGGAAGTCCAGGGGAGGGTTCTGTTCCAAATCAACAACAACATAGATGGCATCGCCTCTTCCTCTCTGACAAAAGCTAAATAAAACAATATTATAAAATGTACAATCATCACACTTCTTAATATTAATTAAATGGGTTGTGGTCAGTAAACCAATGGAATATGGTGTTAGGTAATTGCGTAGCTACTGTTAATAATACAAATCTACTAGCAATACAAATTACAAGTGCACAACTAATGGTCATTTTCCATGAAGAAACATTTTTGAAAAGTATTGGTATCATTATTTTGTTGCAATGTTTTCATAAACCATGCACAATATTTGATTGGCAATTTTTCTTTAAAGCCTCATGTTGATGTTGGTCACATTACCGCTAACTAATGTGAGTTTGTCATGCTGTGCACACTGTGCAGTTCCAACATAATCCAAAGGGAGCAGCCTTGATCACAAATTAATGTTCTGCATGAAATAATGTTCTGGTTACGTGCAATATAGCAGGATTGGGCAGGCTGCCATCCTTTTGTTGGAACTGTGTAAACTCACATTAGCAGTAGGCTTGTATTATAACTGTAGAGTGGGGGGACACAGAGCTACTTTCCTGTTGAGGGCAGCTTCAAGCTGCTTTCCTGTTGAGGGCAGCTTCAAGCTACTTTCCTGTTGAGGGCAGCTTCAAGATACTTTCCTGTTGAGGGCAGCTTGGAGCTACTTTCCTGTTGAGGGCAGCTTCATGCTACTTTCCTGTTGAGGGTAGCTTCAAGCTACTTTCCTGTTGAGGGTAGCTTCAAGCTGCTTTCCTGTTGAGGGTAGCTTCAAGCTGCTTTCCTGTTGAGGGTAGCATAAAGCTGCTTTCCTGTTGAGGGTAGCTTCAAGCTACTTTCCTGTTGAGGGCAGCTTCAAGCTGCTTTCCTGTTGAGGGTAGCTTCAAGCTACTTTCCTATTGAGGGTAGCTTCAAGCTGCTTTCCTGTTGAGGGTAGCTTCAAGCTGCTTTCCTGTTGAGGGTAGCTTCAAGCTGCTTTCCTGTTGAGGGTAGCTTCAAGTTGCTTTCCTGTTGAGGGTAGCATAAAGCTGCTTTCCTGTTGATGGTAGCTTCAAGCTGCTTTCCTGTTGAGGGTAGCATAAAGCTGCTTTCCTGTTGAGGGTAGCATAAAGCTGCTTTCCTGTTGAGGGTAGCTTCAAGCTGCTTTCCTGTGTAGGGTAGCTTCAAGCTACTTTCCTGTTGAGGGTAGCATAAAGCTGCTTTCCTGTTGAGGGTAGCTTCAAGCTACCTTCCTGTTGAGGGCAGCTTCAAGCTACTTTCCTGTTGAGGGTAGCTTCAAGCTACTTTCCTGTTGAGGGTAGCTTCAAGCTATATTGCCTATTTGTCAGCTGTGCAAACCTGTCTATGACTTCACTCTTTCCCAAGCCTGTTAGTATATCTTTGTCAATTGTCATGACAGCCAGGTGATGCATTCTATCTTGGTTCATTGTGCTCCTAAACCAGGTATGTAGACGTCTTAAAGCACTGAAAGACCTCTCACAGCTGCAGCTGCTAACTGGGATGGTCTGAAAGACCTCTCACAGCTGCAGCTGCTAACTGGGATGGTCAGCGCGACCTGTATGATTGCCTTCAGTGATGGGAACATATCAGGGTCTAACAGTTTATACACACAGGACATGTCAGAAGTGGCATCTTTCTTTTTTTAGAGGTAATATTTAGCAACAACTACTTCCTCTGGCTTGAGAGGAATATGATACATGTCTTCGTCTGACAACACGTTTTGTGAGGTACAGTGCCTTGCAAAAGTATTCATCCCTCTTGGCGTTTTTCCTATTTTGTTGCATTACAACCTGTAATTTAAATTGATTTTTATTTGGATTTCATGTAATGGACACACACAAAATAGTCCAAATCGGTGAAGTGAAATGAAAAAAATAACTAGTTTAAAAAAATTCTAAAAAAGAAATAACATAAAAGTGGTGCGTGCATATGTATTCACCCCCTTTGCTATGAAGCCCCTAAATAAGATCTGGTGCAACCAATTACCTTCAGAAGTCACATAATTAGTTAAATAAGTATGAAGAAAAAAATAAATAAAATGTATGCACTGGATAAGAGCGTCTGCTAAATGACTAAAAATGTAAATGTAAAATGTAAATAAAGTCCACCTGTGTGGAATCTAAGTGTCACATGATCTGTCACATTATCTCAGTATATATACACCTGTTCTGAAAGGCCCCAGAGTCTGCAACACCACTAAGCAAGGGGCACCACCAAGCAAGCGGCACCATGAAGACCAAGGAGCTCTCCAAACAGGTCAGGGACAAAGTTGTGGAGAAGTACAGATCAGGGTTGGGTTATAAAAAAATATCAGAAACTTTGAACATCCCACGGAGCACCATTAAATCAATTATTAAAAAATGCTAAGAATATGGCACCACAACTAACCTGCCAAGAGAGGGCCGCCCACCAAAACTCACAGACCAGGCAAGGAGGGCATTAATCAGAGAGGCAACAAAGAGACCAGAGATAACCCTGAAGGAGCTGCAAAGCTCCACAGCGGAGGTTGGAGTATCTGTCCATAGGACCACTTTAATCCGTACACACCACAGAGCTGGGCTTTACGGAAGAGTGTCCAGAAAAAAGTTGAGCTTTTTGGCCGTCAAGGAAAACGTTATGTCTGGCGCAAACCCAACACCTCTCATCACCCCGAGAACACCATCCCCATAGTGAAGCATGGTGGTGGCAGCATCATGCTGTGGGCATGTTTTTCATCGGCAGGGACTGGGAAACTGGTCAGAATTGAAGGAATGATGGATGGCGCTAAATACAGGGAAATTATTGAGGGAAACCTCTTTCAGTCTTCCAGCGATTTGAGACTGGGACGGAGGTTCACCTTCCAGCAGGACAATGACCCTAAGCATACTGCTAAAGCAACACTTGAGTGGTTTAAGGGGAAACATTTCAATTAATTGGAATGGCCTAGTCAAAGCCCAGACCTCAATCCAATTGAGAATCTGTGGAATGACTTAAAGATTGCTGTACAACAGCAGAACCCATCCAACTTGAAGGAGCTGGAGCAATTTTGCCTTGAAGAATGGGCAAAAATCCCAGTGGCTAGAAGTACCAAGCTTTTAGAGACATACCCCAAGAGACTTGCAGCTGTAATTGCTGCAAAAGGTGGCTCTACAAAGTATTGACTTTGGGGGGGGTGAATAGTTATAAAAGCTCAAGTTTTCTGTTTTTTTGTGTTATTTCTTGTTTGTTTCACCCCAAAAAATATTTTGCATCTTCAAAGTGGTAGGCATGTTGTGTAAATCAAATGATACAAACCCATAAAAAATCCATTTTAATTCCAGGTTGTAATGCAACAAAATAGGAAAAACGCCAAGGGGGGTGATTACTTTCTGTAGGGCTACAGGCTTGGATGCCTCCTAGCAGTTCAGCTCCAACTGATGAAAACCCAAGATCTAGCAGGTCAGCTCCAACTGATGAAAACCCAAGATCTAGCAGGTCAGCTCCAACTGATGAAAACCCAAGATCTAGCAGGTCAGCTCCAACTGATGAAAACCCAAGATCTAGCAGGTCAGCTCCAACTGATGAAAACCCAAGATCTAGCAGGTCAGCTCCAACTGATGAAAACCCAAGATCTAGCAGGTCAGCTCCAACTGATGAAAACCCAAGATCTAGCAGGTCAGCTCCAACTGATGAAAACCCAAGATCTAGCAGGTCAGCTCCAACTGATGAAAACCCAAGATCTAGCAGGTCAGCTCCAACTGATGAAAACCCAAGATCTAGCAGGTCAGCTCCAACTGATGAAAACCCAAGATCTAGCAGGTCAGCTCCAACTGATGAAAACCCAAGATCTAGCAGGTCAGCTCCAACTGATGAAAACCCAAGATCTAGCAGGTCAGCTCCAACTGATGAAAACCCAAGATCTAGCAGGTCAGCTCCAACTGATGAAAACCCAAGATCTAGCAGGTCAGCTCCAACTGATGAAAACCCAAGATCTAGCAGGTCAGCTCCAACTGATGAAAACCCAAGATCTAGCAGGTCAGCTCCAACTGATGAAAACCCAAAGATCTAGCAGGTCAGCTCCAACTGATGAAAACCCAAAGATCTAGCAGGTCAGCTCCAACTGATGAAAACCCAAGATCTAGCAGGTCAGCTCCAACTGATGAAAACCCAAGATCTAGCAGGTCAGCTCCAACTGATGAAAACCCAAGATCTAGCAGGTCAGCTCCAACTGATGAAAACCCAAAGATCTAGCTCAGCAAGCATTCTGTCTAGGCAAGGGAAATGTAGTTTGCGTTGAAGATTCTATTCACTAGTGCTGTTGCTGACCTGAGAACGTGCACCACATGCAGACTCGATAACAAAACCGTCCATGCGTTTTTGTTTCCTTTGCCCTCCAGCAGGAGCTGGCTCTGGGATTTCATTGATTTCACAGAAGGACTTTGTTCTCTCGTACAACTCCGTGGCCATCTCATTTCTGCGCTTGCTTTTCAAACCATCACACACGGCTTCCTTGTAGTTGACTGCATGGGCTAAGTCAACTGTTTCCCTTTGGAGGAACTTGTGGAGTCCCTCAGTTGAGTCCAGAAGCCTTCTGAACATCAGAAGGAGATAGACAGTTGAGTCCAGAAGCCTTCTGAACATCAGAAGGAGATAGACAGTGGAGTCCAGAAGCCTTCTGAACATCGGAAGGAGATAGACAGTTGAGTCCAGAAGCCTTCTGAACATCGGAAGGAGATAGACAGTTGAGTCCAGAAGCCTGAACATCGGAAGGAGATAGGCAGTTGAGTCCAGAAGGCTTCTGAACATCAGAAGGAGATAGACAGTTGAGTCCAGAAGCCTGAACATCAGAAGGAGATAGACAGTTGAGTCCAGAAGGCTTCTGAACATCAGAAGGAGATAGACAGTTGAGTCCAGAAGCCTGAACATCAGAAGGAGATAGACAGTTGAGTCCAGAAGGCTTCTGAACATCAGAAGGAGATAGACAGTTGAGTTCAGAAGCCTGAACATCAGAAGGAGATAGACAGTTGAGTCCAGAAGCCTGAACATCAGAAGGAGATAGACAGTTGAGTCCAGAAGGCTTCTGAACATCAGAAGGAGATAGACAGTTGAGTCCAGAAGCCTGAACATCAGAAGGAGATAGACAGTTGAGTCCAGAAGGCTTTTGAACATCAGAAGGAGATAGACAGTTGAGTCCAGAAGACTTCTGAACATCAGAAGGAGATAGACAGTTGAGTCCAGAAGCCTTTTGAACATCGGAAGGAGATAGACAGTTGAGTCCAGAAGCCTTCTGAACATCAGAAGGAGATAGACAGTTGAGTCCAGAAGGCTTCTGAACATCAGAAGGAGATAGACAGTTGAGTCCAGAAGCCTGAACATCGGAAGGAGATAGACAGTTGAGTCCAGAAGGCTTCTGAACATCAGAAGGAGATAGACAGTTGAGTCCAGAAGGCTTCTGAACATCGGAAGGAGATAGACAGTTGAGTCCAGAAGCCTTCTGAACATCGGAAGGAGATAGACAGTTGAGTCCAGAAGGCTTTTGAACATCAGAAGGAGATAGACAGTTGAGTCCAGAAGGCTTTTGAACATCAGAAGGAGATAGACAGTTGAGTCCAGAAGGCTTCTGAACATCAGAAGGAGATAGACAGTTGAGTCCAGAAGGCTTCTGAACATCAGAAGGAGATAGACAGTTGAGTCCAGAAGCCTGAACATCAGAAGGAGATAGACAGTTGAGTCCAGAAGCCTGAACATCAGAAGGAGATAGACAGTTGAGTCCAGAAGCCTGAACATCAGAAGGAGATAGACAGTTGAGTCCAGAAGGCTTCTGAACATCAGAAGGAGATAGACAGTTGAGTCCAGAAGGCTTTTGAACATCAGAAGGAGATAGACAGTTGAGTCCAGAAGCCTGAACATCAGAAGGAGATAGACAGTTGAGTCCAGAAGGCTTCTGAACATCAGAAGGAGATAGACAGTTGAGTCCAGAAGCCTTCTGAACATCAGAAGGAGATAGACAGTTGAGTCCAGAAGCCTTCTGAACATCAGAAGGAGATAGACAGTTGAGTCCAGAAGCCTTCTGAACATCAGAAGGAGATAGACAGTTGAGTCCAGAAGGCTGAACATCAGAAGGAGATAGACAGTTGAGTCCAGAAGCCTGAACATCAGAAGGAGATAGACAGTTGAGTCCAGAAGGCTTTTGAACATCAGAAGGAGATAGACAGTTGAGTCCAGAAGCCTGAACATCAGAAGGAGATAGACAGTTGAGTCCAGAAGGCTTCTGAACATCGGAAGGAGATAGACAGTTGAGTCCAGAAGGCTTCTGAACATCGGAAGGAGATAGACAGTTGAGTCCAGAAGGCTTCTGAACATCAGAAGGAGATAGACAGTTGAGTCCAGAAGCCTGAACATCGGAAGGAGATAGACAGTTGAGTCCAGAAGGCTTCTGAACATCAGAAGGAGATAGACAGTTGAGTCCAGAAGCCTGAACATCAGAAGGAGATAGACAGTTGAGTCCAGAAGGCTTCTGAACATCGGAAGGAGATAGACAGTTGAGTCCAGAAGGCTTCTGAACATCAGAAGGAGATAGACAGTTGAGTCCAGAAGGCTTTTGAACATCAGAAGGAGATAGACAGTTGAGTCCAGAAGGCTTCTGAACATCAGAAGGAGATAGACAGTTGAGTCCAGAAGGCTTTTGAACATCAGAAGGAGATAGACAGTTGAGTCCAGAAGGCTTCTGAACATCAGAAGGAGATAGACAGTTGAGTCCAGAAGGCTTTTGAACATCAGAAGGAGATAGACAGTTGAGTCCAGAAGCCTGAACATCAGAAGGAGATAGACAGTTGAGTCCAGAAGGCTTCTGAACATCAGAAGGAGATAGACAGTTGAGTCCAGAAGGCTTCTGAACATCGGAAGGAGATAGACAGTTGAGTCCAGAAGCCTGAACATCAGAAGGAGATAGACAGTTGAGTCCAGAAGCCTGAACATCAGAAGGAGATAGACAGTTGAGTCCAGAAGCCTGAACATCGGAAGGAGATAGGCAGTTGAGTCCAGAAGCCTTCTGAACATCAGAAGGAGATAGACAGTTGAGTCCAGAAGGCTTCTGAACATCAGAAGGAGATAGACAGTTGAGTCCAGAAGCCTGAACATCAGAAGGAGATAGACAGTTGAGTCCAGAAGCCTGAACATCAGAAGGAGATAGACAGTTGAGTCCAGAAGCCTGAACATCGGAAGGAGATAGACAGTTGAGTCCAGAAGGCTTCTGAACATCAGAAGGAGATAGACAGTTGAGTCCAGAAGCCTGAACATCAGAAGGAGATAGACAGTTGAGTCCAGAAGCCTGAACATCAGAAGGAGATAGACAGTTGAGTCCAGAAGCCTGAACATCAGAAGGAGATAGACAGTTGAGTCCAGAAGGCTTCTGAACATCAGAAGGAGATAGACAGTTGAGTCCAGAAGCCTGAACATCAGAAGGAGATAGACAGTTGAGTCCAGAAGGCTTTTGAACATCAGAAGGAGATAGACAGTTGAGTCCAGAAGCCTGAACATCGGAAGGAGATAGACAGTTGAGTCCAGAAGCCTGAACATCAGAAGGAGATAGACAGTTGAGTCCAGAAGGCTTCTGAACATCAGAAGGAGATAGACAGTTGAGTCCAGAAGCCTGAACATCGGAAGGAGATAGACAGTTGAGTCCAGAAGCCTGAACATCGGAAGGAGATAGACAGTTGAGTCCAGAAGCCTTTTGAACATCAGAAGGAGATAGACAGTTGAGTCCAGAAGCCTGAACATCGGAAGGAGATAGACAGTTGAGTCCAGAAGCCTGAACATCGGAAGGAGATAGACAGTTGAGTCCAGAAGGCTTCTGAACATCAGAAGGAGATAGACAGTTGAGTCCAGAAGCCTGAACATCGGAAGGAGATAGACAGTTGAGTCCAGAAGGCTTTTGAACATCAGAAGGAGATAGACAGTTGAGTCCAGAAGCCTGAACATCAGAAGGAGATAGACAGTTGAGTCCAGAAGCCTGAACATCAGAAGGAGATAGACAGTTGAGTCCAGAAGGCTTTTGAACATCAGAAGGAGATAGACAGTTGAGTCCAGAAGCCTGAACATCAGAAGGAGATAGACAGTTGAGTCCAGAAGCCTTCTGAACATCAGAAGGAGATAGACAGTTGAGTCCAGAAGGCTTCTGAACATCGGAAGGAGATAGACAGTTGAGTCCAGAAGCCTGAACATCAGAAGGAGATAGACAGTTGAGTCCAGAAGGCTTTTGAACATCAGAAGGAGATAGACAGTTGAGTCCAGAAGCCTGAACATCGGAAGGAGATAGACAGTTGAGTCCAGAAGCCTGAACATCAGAAGGAGATAGACAGTTGAGTCCAGAAGGCTTCTGAACATCAGAAGGAGATAGACAGTTGAGTCCAGAAGCCTGAACATCGGAAGGAGATAGACAGTTGAGTCCAGAAGCCTGAACATCGGAAGGAGATAGACAGTTGAGTCCAGAAGGCTTCTGAACATCAGAAGGAGATAGACAGTTGAGTCCAGAAGCCTGAACATCAGAAGGAGATAGACAGTTGAGTCCAGAAGCCTGAACATCAGAAGGAGATAGACAGTTGAGTCCAGAAGCCTGAACATCAGAAGGAGATAGACAGTTGAGTCCAGAAGGCTTCTGAACATCGGAAGGAGATAGACAGTTGAGTCCAGAAGCCTGAACATCAGAAGGAGATAGACAGTTGAGTCCAGAAGCCTGAACATCGGAAGGAGATAGACAGTTGAGTCCAGAAGCCTGAACATCAGAAGGAGATAGACAGTTGAGTCCAGAAGCCTGAACATCAGAAGGAGATAGACAGTTGAGTCCAGAAGGCTTTTGAACATCAGAAGGAGATAGACAGTTGAGTCCAGAAGCCTTCTGAACATCAGAAGGAGATAGACAGTTGAGTCCAGAAGCCTGAACATCAGAAGGAGATAGACAGTTGAGTCCAGAAGCCTGAACATCAGAAGGAGATAGACAGTTGAGTCCAGAAGCCTGAACATCAGAAGGAGATAGACAGTTGAGTCCAGAAGGCTTCTGAACATCAGAAGGAGATAGACAGTTGAGTCCAGAAGGCTTCTGAACATCAGAAGGAGATAGACAGTTGAGTCCAGAAGCCTGAACATCAGAAGGAGATAGACAGTTGAGTCCAGAAGCCTGAACATCGGAAGGAGATAGACAGTTGAGTCCAGAAGCCTGAACATCGGAAGGAGATAGACAGTTGAGTCCAGAAGGCTTCTGAACATCAGAAGGAGATAGACAGTTGAGTCCAGAAGCCTGAACATCAGAAGGAGATAGACAGTTGAGTCCAGAAGCCTGAACATCGGAAGGAGATAGACAGTTGAGTCCAGAAGCCTGAACATCGGAAGGAGATAGACAGTTGAGTCCAGAAGGCTTCTGAACATCAGAAGGAGATAGACAGTTGAGTCCAGAAGCCTGAACATCAGAAGGAGATAGACAGTTGAGTCCAGAAGCCTGAACATCGGAAGGAGATAGACAGTTGAGTCCAGAAGGCTTCTGAACATCAGAAGGAGATAGACAGTTGAGTCCAGAAGCCTGAACATCAGAAGGAGATAGACAGTTGAGTCCAGAAGCCTGAACATCAGAAGGAGATAGACAGTTGAGTCCAGAAGGCTTCTGAACATCGGAAGGAGATAGACAGTTGAGTCCAGAAGCCTGAACATCAGAAGGAGATAGACAGTTGAGTCCAGAAGCCTGAACATCGGAAGGAGATAGACAGTTGAGTCCAGAAGCCTGAACATCAGAAGGAGATAGACAGTTGAGTCCAGAAGCCTGAACATCAGAAGGAGATAGACAGTTGAGTCCAGAAGCCTGAACATCAGAAGGAGATAGACAGTTGAGTCCAGAAGGCTTTTGAACATCAGAAGGAGATAGACAGTTGAGTCCAGAAGCCTGAACATCAGAAGGAGATAGACAGTTGAGTCCAGAAGCCTGAACATCAGAAGGAGATAGACAGTTGAGTCCAGAAGGCTTCTGAACATCAGAAGGAGATAGACAGTTGAGTCCAGAAGGCTTCTGAACATCAGAAGGAGATAGACAGTTGAGTCCAGAAGCCTGAACATCAGAAGGAGATAGACAGTTGAGTCCAGAAGCCTGAACATCAGAAGGAGATAGACAGTTGAGTCCAGAAGGCTTTTGAACATCGGAAGGAGATAGACAGTTGAGTCCAGAAGCCTTCTGAACATCAGAAGGAGATAGACAGTTGAGTCCAGAAGGCTTCTGAACATCGGAAGGAGATAGACAGTTGAGTCCAGAAGCCTGAACATCAGAAGGAGATAGACAGTTGAGTCCAGAAGCCTGAACATCGGAAGGAGATAGACAGTTGAGTCCAGAAGCCTGAACATCGGAAGGAGATAGACAGTTGAGTCCAGAAGCCTGAACATCAGAAGGAGATAGACAGTTGAGTCCAGAAGCCTGAACATCAGAAGGAGATAGACAGTTGAGTCCAGAAGGCTGAACATCAGAAGGAGATAGACAGTTGAGTCCAGAAGCCTGAACATCGGAAGGAGATAGACAGTTGAGTCCAGAAGGCTTTTGAACATCAGAAGGACATAAACAGTTGAGAACTTTGACAGTTTTGCCAATAGACCCACCTCTATGGCACTATTAACAGTGGCCAGGCACTGAAGTAGAGCAGGAAAGTTCTCCAACACTGCGTTGACAGACCGCAACTGGCATGCCCAGCGGGTGTTGGATAACTGAACAAGTTCAGCTTTCTGCAGACCCAGTTGTTTCTGTACTTTTTCAAATTTCTGATGGTTAACAAGACTTCCACTAAAGAAAGAATACACGCTCTCCAACATGTCAAATCATTAATTAGCTTCTGGAATGGCTTTGCAGGTGTGGCACAACACCACATTTTATTCATGAGCGTAACAGTTGACGTAAATTGCTTCCGGATGTTTCTCACGGAAATGGGCCTGAACCCCACCAACTGCCCCACTCATCACTGAAGCACCGTCATAAGTCTGCGCCACATATTTGAGGCTTTGAATATCATTTGATGTTAAGAGTTGCTCAATTTAAACTGTTATTGACTTTGCATCAAAACCACTTAGCTTGTTAATGCCAAGAAAAGGCTTGGTAACATCCTCTGGAGTCATGTACCGAACACAGACTGCCAGCTGTTCAGTTTGAGTCATGTACCGAACACAGACTGCCAGCTGTTCAGTTTGAGTCATATACCGAACACAGACTGCCAGCTGTTCAGTTTGAGTCATATACCGAACACAGACTGCCAGCTGTTCAGTTTGAGTCATATACCGAACACAGACTGCCAGCTGTTCAGTTTGAGTCATATACCGAACACAGACTGCCAGCTGTTCAGTTTGAGTCATGTACCGAACACAGACTGCCAGCTGTTCAGTTTGAGTCATATACCGAACACAGACTGCCAGCTGTTCAGTTTGAGTCATGTACCGAACACAGACTGCCAGCTGTTCAGTTTGAGTCATATACCGAACACAGACTGCCAGCTGTTCAGTTTGAGTCATATACCGAACACAGACTGCCAGCTGTTCAGTTTGAGTCATATACCGAACACAGACTGCCAGCTGTTCAGTTTGAGTCATATACCGAACACAGACTGCCAGCTGTTCAGTTTGAGTCATATACCGAACACAGACTGCCAGCTGTTCAGTTTGTTTGACCCTGGCTTCATCTGCCATCACTGCAAATATTTTAGATTCCATTTCCATGACAATTGTTGCTGTTATTTCTTCTGCGCAGCACTCAGTCATTTCATTCTGTGAAGTTGGAGAGAGGTAGGTGCTGTGGGATGGTGGATTGTAGGACTGAAGAAAAGTGTCAAATTATTTGAGGAATTTCATAACCTCAAGGAAATTACCTCAATTTCTACTTGTTTCTTCTACTTGTTTCTGCTACTTGTTTCTGCTACTTGTTTCTGCTTCGTCATTACCACAGAAGGAGATGACTGCTACCAGTCACCTAAGATATTCTCTTCTCTCTGTTATTTCATTGACATTTGCGACTTGTAACTGTTCTGCTATGTTTCCATGTGTAGTGCAGGCAGTGTAGCGTTGCCATGAAAGCACATTCTTTTTGTGCGAGGATGTGCCCTTGTGTTCACGAAAAGTGTCCAGAGCTCTCTTCCAATTTTGTCATCTGGTGGTTATCAAACAATCTCTCCTTCTGTTCCCAAATTGCAGACAGGCAAAGCAAAATGCAGCATTTCTGCTAACAGAATATTCCAGCCAATGACAAGTTTGGAACCAACTTGATTGGAAAGCTCTTTTCTGCTATCCAAATTGGTGGACTTGACTTGGACCAGTTTCCTTAACACCCAAATCATCTGGCCCTTGCGGCTTTGGTCCTTGCTGTCTGACCGGTTCTGTGTTCTCTCTCCCTCTCTGTTCTTCTGAACGCTCCTCTGTCTGTTTGTGTCGGCCTCTCCCCTCTCTCTATGTTCTCCTGTGTTCTCCTCTCTCTGTCCTGTCCCCTCCCCTCTCCTCTCTCTCTATGTTCTCCTGTGTTCTCCTCGCTCTGTCCTGTCTGCTCCCCTCTCTCTATGTTCTCCTGTCCCCTCCTCTCTCTCTCTCTGTTCTCCTGTCCCCTCTCCTCTCTCTCTATGTTCTCCTGTGTTCTCCTCGCTCTGTCCTGTCTGCTCCTCTCTCTCTATGTTCTCCTGTGTTCTCCTCGCTCTGTCCTGTCTGCTCCTCTCTCTCTATGTTCTCCTGTGTTCTCCTCGCTCTGTCCTGTCTGCTCCTCTCTCTCTATGTTCTCCTGTGTTCTCCTCGCTCTGTCCTGTCTGCTCCTCTCTCTCTATGTTCTCCTGTGTTCTCCTCGCTCTGTCCTGTCTGCTCCCCTCTCTCTATGTTCTCCTGTGTTCTCCTCGCTCTGTCCTGTCTGCTCCCCTCTCTCTATGTTCTCCTGTGTTCTCCTCGCTCTGTCCTGTCCCCTCCCCTCTCCTCTCTCTCTATGTTCTCCTGTGTTCTCCTCGCTCTGTCCTGTCTGCTCCCCTCTCTCTATGTTCTCCTGTCCCCTCTCCTCTCTCTCTCTGTTCTCCTGTCCCCTCTCCTCTCTCTCTCTGTTCTCCTGTCCCATCCTCCCTCTCTCTCTCTGTTCTCCTGTCCCCTCCCCCCTCTCTCTCTGTTCTCCTGTCCCCTCCCCTCTCTCTCTCTCTGTTCTCCTGTCCCCTCCCCTCTCCTCTCTCTCTCTGTTCTCCTGTCCCCTCCCCTCTCCTCTCTCTCTCTGTTCTCCTGTCCCCTCTCCTCTCTCTCTCTGTTCTCCTGTCCCCTCCCCTCTCTCTCTCTGTTCTCCTGTCCCCTCCTCTCTCTCTCTCTGTTCTCCTGTCCCCTCCCCTCTCTCTCTCTATGTTCTCCTGTCCCCTCCCCTCTCTCTCTCTCTGTTCTCCTGTCCCCTCCCCTCTCCCTCTCTCTGTTCTCCTGTCCCCTCCCCTCTCTCTCTCTGTTCTCCTGTCCCCTCCCCTCTCTCTCTCTATGTTCTCCTGTCCCCTCCCCTCTCCTCTCTCTCTCTGTTCTCCTGTCCCCTCCTCTCTCTCTCTCTGTTCTCCTGTCCCCTCCCCTCTCTCTCTCTCTCTCTGTTCTCCTGTCCCCTCCCCTCTCCTCTCTCTCTCTGTTCTCCTGTCCCCTCTCCTCTCCTCTCTCTCTCTGTTCTCCTGTCCCCTCCCCTCTCCTCTCTCTCTCTGTTCTCCTGTCCCCTCCCCTCTCTCTCTCTGTTCTCCTGTCCCCTCCCCTCTCTCTCTCTGTTCTCCTGTCCCCTCCTCTCTCTCTCTCTGTTCTCCTGTCCCCTCCCCTCTCTCTCTCTATGTTCTCCTGTCCCCTCCCCTCTCTCTCTCTCTGTTCTCCTGTCCCCTCCCCTCTCCCTCTCTCTGTTCTCCTGTCCCCTCCCCTCTCTCTCTCTGTTCTCCTGTCCCCTCCCCTCTCTCTCTCTATGTTCTCCTGTCCCCTCCCCTCTCCTCTCTCTCTCTGTTCTCCTGTCCCTCCCCTCTCTCTCTCTATGTTCTCCTGTCCCCTCCCCTCTCCTCTCTCTCTCTGTTCTCCTGTCCCCTCCCCTCTCTCTCTCTGTTCTCCTGTCCCCTCCCCTCTCTCTCTCTATGTTCTCCTGTCCCCTCCCCTCTCCTCTCTCTCTCTGTTCTCCTGTCCCCTCCCCTCTCTCTCTGTTCTCCTGTCCCCTCCCCTCTCTCTCTCTGTTCTCCTGTCCCCTCCCCTCTCTCTCTCTCTGTTCTCCTGTCCCCTCCCCTCTCTCTCTCTATGTTCTCCTGTCCCCTCCCCTCTCTCTCTCTGTTCTCTTATCCCCTCCCCCCTCTCTCTCTCTGTTCTCCTGTCCCCTCCCCTCCCCTCTCTCTCTCTGTTCTCCTGTCCCCTCCCCTCTCTCTCTGTTCTCCTGTCCCCTCCCCTCTCTCTCTGTTCTCCTGTCCCCTCTCCTCTCTCTCTATGTTCTCCTGTCCCCTCCCCTCCCCTCTCCTCTCTCTCTATGTTCTCCTGTGTTCTCCTCGCTCTGTCCTGTCCCCTCCCCTCTCTCTCTCTGTTCTCCTGCATGCTCCTGTCTGTCCTTTGTGGGCATCTGTCTCTCTATGTATATGCAGAATAATATCAGTGAATTTGCAATTGTATTGTAAACACACACAATCTATTCACTTAGGGACAGGAGAACAGAGAGAGAGAGGAGAGGGGAGGGGACAGGAGAAAAGTAAAGTGGTTATCCCACTGGCTATAGGGTGAACGCACCAATTGGTGAGTCGCTCTGGATAAGAGCGTCTGCTAAATGACGTAAATGTGCCCTTGAGCAAGGCACTTAACCCTAATTGCTCCTGTAAGTCGCTCTGGATAAGAGCGTCTGCTAAATGACTAAAATGTAATGTAAATGTACTCCTGCAAATAGAACAACAGTCTCTGTTTGCTGAGCTGCATCTCTCACCCTCTTTCTCAAGAAGAAATTCTGTATGTTTATCTTCTATAAGTTGGAAAAACAATGTTAACTCAGCTATCCAGCTTTGTTTTTTCAACAGATAATTGGGCTGGCGTTACCAAAAGTAGCTAACGTCATGTTATCCATTGTCACACCTCAAGTTAGCTAGCTACTGTAGCTAGCTAGCTTTATTAGCAAGGTTTAGCATATTTGGACAGTAATTGATTAGACAGTAATTTATTAGTTAGTGATGATTTTCTGGTGGTGAACAGAGCTCCATCAGTTGGAGTCAGTGTCCAGATAGATAATCAATTACTGTCAAAACCCTGCTCATAACATTTGCCATCTAGCTAATGTTAGCAGCACTTTTATCTAGACAAGCTAGCTTAACGTTATCTGTCAGTGCAACTTTTGAGTCGACAACATGTTGAAATGTAAGTTACTTGAATCTGGCTTACTGTGAGGTCAATAACTTTGAATTACCTCATCATGGACTAATAAAATTAACTATAGTAGTAACAAGCTAACACATTTAACCTCAGGTTCTCCTTCTCATCTTTGCGCTCTCAACCTCAGAGAAGGAACAGTCGCCGGCGCACGCCAAAATATAATTTCTTTGGACGAATTAAAAAGGACTTTGGAAACAACTTTGACTCCGCCTCCTAAAGTACCACCATTCACAGAAATGCTGGTTTTAGGCAACAATGGCAGGGCAGGCCGGGGCTCATGATTGGAGGATTCATTGCAGTGTGTAATGCAGTGTAGCCTAGTTTGTTTTACACTATCCCAGCAGGGCAAAATAACTTGGGGCCAAAATCATTCGAGGCTAAAGCCCGGGCCTGATGACCTCAATGATCAGGATCAAATCCTCTGTTCTCCTCGAGCTCATTAATGATAGAATGTTTATATTTGAAGATGGCAGAAAGGCCAGTCTCTTTGGCACACGACATGGGGTGTTTCTCAAAATGCTCTGAGCACGGGAGGGTCGGAGAATGAGTCCAAATCAACGTATGCGAAACGGAGTTCTCGAATGTGTACATATTTTGAAGCATGCATCGGTGCAAGCTTCAACAGAAAGTTTGCAAAGAAATATGATGCAACCAAGTAAAAATGATGCACATTTTCTTGAGATCAATGACGGCCATTCTTTGAGCTGAATCGAGAGAAAATACACTCCGACTTAGGAATGAAATGTGTTGCCTGACTACAATATCTTATCTTTGCTACGTTAATAAATACATGCTGTGTGAATTTTGGCATTGTGCACCTGCCTACAACACCCAATGTAGTGTGCGTAGGTCATAAGCCCATAGTAAGTCAATAGAGCTAACTGGCTAGCTACTACCGTTAGCTAGCTACCCACGAATAATTGACATCAACCTTGGATAACAGTTTTAGGTCATTTTTACCTGTTATACTATCTGGTTAGCTACATTATTACAATTCCCATATACAGTTGAAGTCGGAAGTTTACATACACCTTAGCCAAATACATTTAAACTCAGTTTTTCACAATTCCTGATATTTAATCCTAGTAAAAATTCCCTGTCTTAGGGTCAGTTAGGATCACCACTTTATTTTAAGAATGTGAAATGTCAGAATAATATTAGAGAGAATGATTTATTTCAGCTTTTATTTCTTCATCACATTCCCATTGGGTCAGAAGTTTACATAAACTCAATTAGTATTTGGTAGCATTGCCTTTAAATTGTTTAACTTGGGTCAAACATTTCGGGTAGCCTTCCACAAGCTTCCCACAATAAATTGGGTGAATTTTGGCCCATTCCTCCTGAGAGAACTGGTGTAACTGAGTCAGGTTTGTAGGCCTCCTTGCTCGCACACGCTTTTTCAGTTCTAGCCACAAATCTTCTATAGGATTGAGGTCAGGGCTTTATGATGGCCACTCCAATACCTTGACTTTGTTGTCCTTAAGCCATTTTGCCACAACTTTGGAAATATGCTTGGGGTCATTGGGGTCATTTGGACCCATTTGCGACCAAGCTTTAACTTTCTGACTTATGTCTTGAGATGTTGCTTCAATATATCCACATTATTTTCCTTCCTCATGATGCCATCTATTTTGTGAAGTGGACCAGTCCCTCCTGCAGCAAAGCACCCCCACAGCATGATGCTGCCACCCCGTGCTTCACGGTTGGGATGGTGTTCTTCAGCTTGCAAGCAACCCCCTTTTTCCTCCAAACATAACGGTGGTCATTATGGCCAAACAGTTCTATTTTTGTTTCATCAGAGACCAGAGGACAGTTCTCCAAAAAGTACGATCTTTGTCCCCTTGTGCTGTTGCAAACCGTAGTCTGGCTTTTTTATGGCGGTTTTGGAGCAGTGGCTTCTTCCTTGCTGAGCGGCCTTTCAGGTTATGTCGATATAGGACTCGTTTTACTGTGGATATAGATACTTTTGTACCTGTTTCCTCCAGCATCTTCACAAGGTCATTTGCTGTTGTTCTGGTATTGATTTGCACTTTTCGCACCAAAGTACGTTAATCTCTAGGAGACAGAACGCGTCTCCTTCCTGAGCGGTATGACGGCTGCGTGGTCCCATGGTGTTTATACTTGCGTACTATTGTTTGTACAGATGAACGTGGTACCTTCAGGCGTTTGGAAATTGCTCCCAAGGATGAACCAGACTTGTGGAGGTCTACAATTCTTTTTCTGAGGTCTTGGCTGATTTCTTTTGATTTTCCCATGATGTCAAGCAAAGAGGCAATGAGTTTGAAGGTAGACCTTGAAATACATCCACAGGTACACCTCCAATTGACTCAAATTATGTCAATTAGCCTATCAGAAGCTTCTAAAGCCATGACATCATTTAAAGGCACAGTCAATTTAGTGCATGTAAACTTCTGACCCACTGGAATTGTGATACAATGAATTATAAGTGAAATAATCTGTCTGTAAACAATTGTTGGAAAAATTACTTGTGTCATGCACAAAGTAGATGTCCTAACCGACTTGACAAAACGATAGTTTAGTGGTTAAGAGCATTGTGCCAGAAACCGAAAGGTTGCTGGTTCTAATCTCTGAGCTGACTAGGTGAAAAATCTGTCGATGTGCCCTTGAGCAAGGCACTTAACCCTAATTGCTCCTGTAAGTCACTCTGGATAAGAGCGTCTGCTAAATGACTAAAACATTTTTTTTTTATGTCAAAATGTTAACAATAAATTTGTGGAGTGGTTGAAAAACGAGTTTTAATGACTCCAACCTAAGTGTATGTAAACTTCCGACATCAACTGTATCGAGCTGATAGTTATGAAGTAAAACGTTTGCTTTGTGTATATCTTGTTTCGTCTCTATCGCCATTGTCTGGCTAGAAGAAGGAAGGTTCAGTGAATGGGTACAGTAAGTCCACAGTAAGTCAATAGGGCTAACTGGCTAGTTAGCTAGCCATGAAGAATTGACATCTACCTTCCATAACATTGGTTTTAGGTCATTTATACCTGTTTACGATTTCACATATATCGAGCTGATAATTATGAGGTGAAACGTTTTCTTTGTGTATATCTTGTTTCGTCTCTATTGTTGCCGTTGTCCTGGCTGGAATAAGGTTCAGTGATTGGGGAGATGGAGCGTGAGGTAATAGAGTAGGGGGAGTGGCCAGTGCTTCTCAAATGAAACGTTTGTGTTCTCCACACTCTTGTTCTCACAGGAATGTACTCGAGAGCACTTGGAGCATGAGGGTGTGGAGCGGGTAGTATGCATAATGAGAAACCCCCATGGAGGACATGGAGTGGATTAGGGTTAACAGGTAGTATGCATAATGAGAAACCCCCATAGAGGACAGGGAGTGGATTAGGGTTAACAGGTAGTATGCATAATGAGAAACCCCCATAGAGGACAGGGAGTGGATTAGCTAAACAGGTAGTATGCATAATGAGAAACCCCCATAGAGGACAGGGAGTGGATTAGGGTTAACAGGTAGTATGCATAATGAGAAACCCCCATGGAGGACAGGGAGTGGATTAGGGTTAACAGGTAGTATGCATAATGAGAAACCCCCATAGAGGACAGGGAGTGGATTAGGGTTAACAGGTAGTATGCATAATGAGAAACCCCCATAGAGGACAGGGAGTGGATTAGGGTTAACAGGTAGTATGCATAATGAGAAACCCCCATAGAGGACAGGGAGTGGATTAGGGTTAACAGGTAGTATGCATAATGAGAAACCCCCATGGAGGACAGGGAGTGGATTAGCTAAACAGGTAGTATGCATAATGAGAAACCCCCATAGAGGACAGGGAGTGGATTAGCTAAACAGGTAGTATGCATAATGAGAAACCCCCATGGAGGACAGGGAGTGGATTAGCTAAACAGGTAGTATGCATAATGAGAAACCCCCATGGAGGACAGGGAGTGGATTAGGGTTAACAGGTAGTATGCATAATGAGAAACCCCCATGGAGGACAGGGAGTGGATTAGGGTTAACAGGTAGTATGCATAATGAGAAACCCCCATAGAGGACAGGGAGTGGATTAGGGTTAACAGGTAGTATGCATAATGAGAAACCCCCATGGAGGACAGGGAGTGGATTAGCTAAACAGGTAGTATGCATAATGAGAAACCCCCATAGAGGACAGGGAGTGGATTAGCTAAACAGGTAGTATGCATAATGAGAAACCCCCATAGAGGACAGGGAGTGGATTAGGGTTAACAGGTAGTATGCATAATGAGAAACCCCCATAGAGGACAGGGAGTGGATTAGCTAAACAGGTAGTATGCATAATGAGAAACCCCCATAGAGGACAGGGAGTGGATTAGCTAAACAGGTAGTATGCATAATGAGAAACCCCCATAGAGGACAGGGAGTGGATTAGGGTTAACAGGTAGTATGCATAATGAGAAACCCCCATAGAGGACAGGGAGTGGATTAGGGTTAACAGGTAGTATGCATAATGAGAAACCCCCATAGAGGACAGGGAGTGGATTAGCTAAACAGGTAGTATGCATAATGAGAAACCCCCATAGAGGACAGGGAGTGGATTAGGGTTAACAGGTAGTATGCATAATGAGAAACCCCCATAGAGGACAGGGAGTGGATTAGGGTTAACAGGTAGTATGCATAATGAGAAACCCCCATAGAGGACAGGGAGTGGATTAGGGTTAACAGGTAGTATGCATAATGAGAAACCCCCATGGAGGACAGGGAGTGGATTAGGGTTAACAGGTAGTATGCATAATGAGAAACCCCCATAGAGGACAGGGAGTGGATTAGCTAAACAGGTAGTATGCATAATGAGAAACCCCCATAGAGGACAGGGAGTGGATTAGGGTTAACAGGTAGTATGCATAATGAGAAACCCCCATAGAGGACAGGGAGTGGATTAGGGTTAACAGGTAGTATGCATAATGAGAAACCCCCATAGAGGACAGGGAGTGGATTAGGGTTAACAGGTAGTATGCATAATGAGAAACCCCCATAGAGGACAGGGAGTGGATTAGGGTTAACAGGTAGTATGCATAATGAGAAACCCCCATAGAGGACAGGGAGTGGATTAGGCTTAACAGGTAGTATGCATAATGAGAAACCCCCATAGAGGACAGGGAGTGGATTAGGGTTAACAGGTAGTATGCATAATGAGAAACCCCCATAGAGGACAGGGAGTGGATTAGGGTTAACAGGTAGTATGCATAATGAGAAACCCCCATAGAGGACAGGGAGTGGATTAGGGTTAACAGGTAGTATGCATAATGAGAAACCCCCATGGAGGACAGGGAGTGGATTAGGGTTAACAGGTAGTATGCATAATGAGAAACCCCCATGGAGGACAGGGAGTGGATTAGGGTTAACAGGTAGTATGCATAATGAGAAACCCCCATAGAGGACAGGGAGTGGATTAGCTAAACAGGTAGTATGCATAATGAGAAACCCCCATAGAGGACAGGGAGTGGATTAGGGTTAACAGGTAGTATGCATAATGAGAAACCCCCATAGAGGACAGGGAGTGGATTAGGGTTAACAGGTAGTATGCATAATGAGAAACCCCCATAGAGGACAGGGAGTGGATTAGGGTTAACAGGTAGTATGCATAATGAGAAACCCCCATAGAGGACAGGGAGTGGATTAGGGTTAACAGGTAGTATGCATAATGAGAAACCCCCATAGAGGACAGGGAGTGGATTAGGGTTAACAGGTAGTATGCATAATGAGAAACCCCCATAGAGGACAGGGAGTGGATTAGGGTTAACAGGTAGTATGCATAATGAGAAACCCCCATAGAGGACAGGGAGTGGATTAGGGTTAACAGGTAGTATGCATAATGAGAAACCCCCATAGAGGACAGGGAGTGGATTAGGGTTAACAGGTAGTATGCATAATGAGAAACCCCCATAGAGGACAGGGAGTGGATTAGGGTTAACAGGTAGTATGCATAATGAGAAACCCCCATAGAGGACAGGGAGTGGATTAGGGTTAACAGGTAGTATGCATAATGAGAAACCCCCATAGAGGACAGGGAGTGGATTAGGGTTAACAGGTAGTATGCATAATGAGAAACCCCCATGGAGGACAGGGAGTGGATTAGGGTTAACAGGTAGTATGCATAATGAGAAACCCCCATAGAGGACAGGGAGTGGATTAGGGTTAACAGGTAGTATGCATAATGAGAAACCCCCATAGAGGACAGGGAGTGGATTAGGGTTAACAGGTAGTATGCATAATGAGAAACCCCCATAGAGGACAGGGAGTGGATTAGGGTTAACAGGTAGTATGCATAATGAGAAACCCCCATAGAGGACAGGGAGTGGATTAGGGTTAACAGGTAGTATGCATAATGAGAAACCCCCATAGAGGACAGGGAGTGGATTAGGGTTAACAGGTAGTATGCATAATGAGAAACCCCCATAGAGGACAGGGAGTGGATTAGGGTTAACAGGTAGTATGCATAATGAGAAACCCCCATAGAGGACAGGGAGTGGATTAGGGTTAACAGGTAGTATGCATAATGAGAAACCCCCATAGAGGACAGGGAGTGGATTAGGGTTAACAGGTAGTATGCATAATGAGAAACCCCCATAGAGGACAGGGAGTGGATTAGGGTTAACAGGTAGTATGCATAATGAGAAACCCCCATAGAGGACAGGGAGTGGATTAGGGTTAACAGGTAGTATGCATAATGAGAAACCCCCATAGAGGACAGGGAGTGGATTAGGGTTAACAGGTAGTATGCATAATGAGAAACCCCCATGGAGGACAGGGAGTGGATTAGGGTTAACAGGTAGTATGCATAATGAGAAACCCCCATAGAGGACAGGGAGTGGATTAGGGTTAACAGGTAGTATGCATAATGAGAAACCCCCATGGAGGACAGGGAGTGGATTAGGGTTAACAGGTAGTATGCATAATGAGAAACCCCCATGGAGGACAGGGAGTGGATTAGGGTTAACAGGTAGTATGCATAATGAGAAACCCCCATAGAGGACAGGGAGTGGATTAGGGTTAACAGGTAGTATGCATAATGAGAAACCCCCATAGAGGACAGGGAGTGGATTAGGGTTAACAGGTAGTATGCATAATGAGAAACCCCCATAGAGGACAGGGAGTGGATTAGGGTTAACAGGTAGTATGCATAATGAGAAACCCCCATAGAGGACAGGGAGTGGATTAGGGTTAACAGGTAGTATGCATAATGAGAAACCCCCATAGAGGACAGGGAGTGGATTAGGGTTAACAGGTAGTATGCATAATGAGAAACCCCCATGGAGGACAGGGAGTGGATTAGCTAAACAGGTAGTATGCATAATGAGAAACCCCCATGGAGGACAGGGAGTGGATTAGGGTTAACAGGTAGTATGCATAATGAGAAACCCCCATAGAGGACAGGGAGTGGATTAGGGTTAACAGGTAGTATGCATAATGAGAAACCCCCATGGAGGACAGGGAGTGGATTAGGGTTAACAGGTAGTATGCATAATGAGAAACCCCCATGGAGGACAGGGAGTGGATTAGGGTTAACAGGTAGTATGCATAATGAGAAACCCCCATGGAGGACAGGGAGTGGATTAGGGTTAACAGGTAGTATGCATAATGAGAAACCCCCATGGAGGACAGGGAGTGGATTAGGGTTAACAGGTAGTATGCATATTGCAACATTCCCTCCCGAGTGGCGCAGTGGTCTAAGGCTGTGGCACTAGAGATCCTGGTTCGAATCCAGGCTCTGTTAGAGGAGGAAGCTGGGTTAGGATTAATATAGTTAGAGGAGGAAGCTGGGTTAGTAGAGTTAGAGGAGGAAGCTGGGTTAGGATTAATATAGTTAGAGGAGGAAGCTGGGTTAGGGTTAGTAGAGTTAGAGGAGGAAGCTGGGTTAGGGTTAATAGAGTTAGAGGAGGAAGCTGGGTTAGGTTTAATATAGTTAGAGGAGGAAGCTGGGTTAGTAGAGTTAGAGGAGGAAGCTGGGTTAGGGTTAATAGAGTTAGAGGAGGAAGCTGGGTTAGGGTTAATAGAGTTAGAGGAGGAAGCTGGGTTAGGGTTAGAGTTAGAGGAGGAAGCTGGGTTAGGGTTAATATAGTTAGAGGAGGAAGCTGGGTTAGGGTTAATAGAGTTAGAGGAGGAAGCTGGGTTAGTAGAGTTAGAGGAGGAAGCTGGGTTAGGGTTAGTAGAGTTAGAGGAGGAAGCTGGGTTAGGGTTAATAGAGTTAGAGGAGGAAGCTGGGTTAGGGTTAGAGTTAGAGGAGGAAGCTGGGTTAGGGTTAATATAGTTAGAGGAGGAAGCTGGGTTAGGGTTAATAGAGTTAGAGGAGGAAGCTGGGTTAGTAGAGTTAGAGGAGGAAGCTGGGTTAGGGTTAGTAGAGTTAGAGGAGGAAGCTGGGTTAGGGTTAATAGAGTTAGAGGAGGAAGCTGGGTTAGGGTTAGTAGAGTTAGAGGAGGAAGCTGGGTTAGGGTTAATAGAGTTAGAGGAGGAAGCTGGGTTAGGGTTAATAGAGTTAGAGGAGGAAGCTGGGTTAGGGTTAATAGAGTTAGAGGAGGAAGCTGGGTTAGTAGAGTTAGAGGAGGAAGCTGGGTTAGGGTTAGTAGAGTTAGAGGAGGAAGCTGGGTTAGGGTTAATAGAGTTAGAGGAGGAAGCTGGGTTAGGGTTAATAGAGATAGAGGAGGAAGCTGGGTTAGGGTTAATAGAGTTAGAGGAGGAAGCTGGGTTAGGGTTAATAGAGTTAGAGGAGGAAGCTGGGTTAATAGAGTTAGAGGAGGAAGCTGGGTTAGGGTTAATAGAGTTAGAGGAGGAAGCTGGGTTAGGGTTAATAGAGTTAGAGGAGGAAGCTGGGTTAGGGTTAGAGTTAGAGGAGGAAGCTGGGTTAGGGTTAATATAGTTAGAGGAGGAAGCTGGGTTAGGGTTAATAGAGTTAGAGGAGGAAGCTGGGTTAGTAGAGTTAGAGGAGGAAGCTGGGTTAGGGTTAGTAGAGTTAGAGGAGGAAGCTGGGTTAGGGTTAATAGAGTTAGAGGAGGAAGCTGGGTTAGGGTTAGAGTTAGAGGAGGAAGCTGGGTTAGGGTTAATATAGTTAGAGGAGGAAGCTGGGTTAGGGTTAATAGAGTTAGAGGAGGAAGCTGGGTTAGTAGAGTTAGAGGAGGAAGCTGGGTTAGGGTTAGTAGAGTTAGAGGAGGAAGCTGGGTTAGGGTTAATAGAGTTAGAGGAGGAAGCTGGGTTAGGGTTAGTAGAGTTAGAGGAGGAAGCTGGGTTAGGGTTAGTAGAGTTAGAGGAGGAAGCTGGGTTAGGGTTAATAGAGTTAGAGGAGGAAGCTGGGTTAGGTTTAATATAGTTAGAGGAGGAAGCTGGGTTAGTAGAGTTAGAGGAGGAAGCTGGGTTAGGGTTAATAGAGTTAGAGGAGGAAGCTGGGTTAGGTTTAATATAGTTAGAGGAGGAAGCTGGGTTAGTAGAGTTAGAGGAGGAAGCTGGGTTAGGGTTAATAGAGTTAGAGGAGGAAGCTGGGTTAGGGTTAATAGAGTTAGAGGAGGAAGCTGGGTTAGGGTTAGAGTTAGAGGAGGAAGCTGGGTTAGGGTTAATATAGTTAGAGGAGGAAGCTGGGTTAGGGTTAATAGAGTTAGAGGAGGAAGCTGGGTTAGTAGAGTTAGAGGAGGAAGCTGGGTTAGGGTTAGTAGAGTTAGAGGAGGAAGCTGGGTTAGGGTTAATAGAGTTAGAGGAGGAAGCTGGGTTAGGGTTAGAGTTAGAGGAGGAAGCTGGGTTAGGGTTAATATAGTTAGAGGAGGAAGCTGGGTTAGGGTTAATAGAGTTAGAGGAGGAAGCTGGGTTAGTAGAGTTAGAGGAGGAAGCTGGGTTAGGGTTAGTAGAGTTAGAGGAGGAAGCTGGGTTAGGGTTAATAGAGTTAGAGGAGGAAGCTGGGTTAGGGTTAGTAGAGTTAGAGGAGGAAGCTGGGTTAGGGTTAATAGAGTTAGAGGAGGAAGCTGGGTTAGGGTTAATAGAGTTAGAGGAGGAAGCTGGGTTAGGGTTAATAGAGTTAGAGGAGGAAGCTGGGTTAGTAGAGTTAGAGGAGGAAGCTGGGTTAGGGTTACTAGAGTTAGAGGAGGAAGCTGGGTTAGGGTTAATAGAGTTAGAGGAGGAAGCTGGGTTAGGGTTAATAGAGATAGAGGAGGAAGCTGGGTTAGGGTTAATAGAGTTAGAGGAGGAAGCTGGGTTAGGGTTAATAGAGTTAGAGGAGGAAGCTGGGTTAATAGAGTTAGAGGAGGAAGCTGGGTTAGGGTTAATAGAGTTAGAGGAGGAAGCTGGGTTAGGGTTAATAGAGTTAGAGGAGGAAGCTGGGTTAGGGTTAGTAGAGTTAGAGGAGGAAGCTGGGTTAGGGTTAAAAGAGTTAGAGGAGGCAGCTGGGTTAGTAGAGTTAGAGGAGGAAGCTGGGTTAGGGTTAATAGAGTTAGAGGAGGAAGCTGGGTTAGGGTTAGTAGAGTTAGAGGAGGAAGCTGGGTTAGGGTTAATAGAGTTAGAGGAGGAAGCTGGGTTAGGGTTAATAGAGTTAGAGGAGGAAGCTGGGTTAGTAGAGTTAGAGGAGGAAGCTGGGTTAGGGTTAATAGAGTTAGAGGAGGAAGCTGGGTTAGGGTTAGTAGAGTTAGAGGAGGAAGCTGGGTTAGGGTTAGTAGAGTTAGAGGAGGAAGCTGGGTTAGGGTTAGTAGAGTTAGAGGAGGAAGCTGGGTTAGGGTTAGTAGAGTTAGAGGAGGAAGCTGGGTTAGGGTAATAGAGTTAGAGGAGGAAGCTGGGTTAGGGTTAATATAGTTAGAGGAGGAAGCTGGGTTAGGGTTAATATAGTTAGAGGAGGAAGCTGGGTTAGGGTTAATAGAGTTAGAGGAGGAAGCTGGGTTAGGGTTAATAGAGTTAGAGGAGGAAGCTGGGTTAGGGTTAATAGAGTTAGAGGAGGAAGCTGGGTTAGGGTTAATAGAGTTAGAGGAGGAAGCTGGGTTAGGGTTAGTAGAGTTAGAGGAGGAAGCTGGGTTAGGGTTAGTAGAGTTAGAGGAGGAAGCTGGGTTAGGGTTAATAGAGTTAGAGGAGGAAGCTGGGTTAGGGTTAGTAGAGTTAGAGGAGGAAGCTGGGTTAGGGTTAATAGAGTTAGAGGAGGAAGCTGGGTTAGGGTTAATAGAGTTAGAGGAGGAAGCTGGGTTAGGGTTAATAGAGTTAGAGGAGGAAGCTGGGTTAGGGTTAATATAGTTAGAGGAGGAAGCTGGGTTAGGGTTAGTAGAGTTAGAGGAGGAAGCTGGGTTAGGGTTAATAGAGTTAGAGGAGGAAGCTGGGTTAGTAGAGTTAGAGGAGGCAGCTGTGTTAGGGTTAATAGAGTTAGAGGAGGAAGCTGGGTTAGGGTTAATAGAGTTAGAGGAGGAAGCTGGGTTAGGGTTAATAGAGTTAGAGGAGGAAGCTGGGTTAGGGTTAATAGAGTTAGAGGAGGAAGCTGGGTTAGGGTTAATAGAGTTAGAGGAGGAAGCTGGGTTAGGGTTAATAGAGTTAGAGGAGGAAGCTGGGTTAGGGTTAATAGAGCTAGAGGAGGAAGCTGGGTTAGGGTTAATAGAGTTAGAGGAGGAAGCTGGGTTAGGGTTAATAGGGTTAGAGGAGGAAGCTGGGTTAGGGTTAATAGGGTTAGAGGAGGAAGCTGGGTTAGGGTTAATAGAGTTAGAGGAGGAAGCTGGGTTAGGGTTAATAGAGTTAGAGGAGGAAGCTGGGTTAGGGTTAATAGAGTTAGAGGAGGAAGCTGGGTTAGGGTTAGTAGAGTTAGAGGAGGAAGCTGGGTTAGGGTTAATAGAGTTAGAGGAGGAAGCTGGGTTAGGGTTAATAGAGTTAGAGGAGGAAGCTGGGTTAGGGTTAATAGAGTTAGAGGAGGAAGCTGGGTTAGGGTTAATAGAGTTAGAGGAGGAAGCTGGGTTAGGGTTAATAGAGTTAGAGGAGGAAGCTGGGTTAGGGTTAGTAGAGTTAGAGGAGGAAGCTGGGTTAATAGAGTTAGAGGAGGAAGCTGGGTTAGGGTTAATAGAGTTAGAGGAGGAAGCTGGGTTAGGGTTAATAGAGTTAGAGGAGGAAGCTGGGTTAGGGTTAATAGAGTTAGAGGAGGAAGCTGGGTTAGGGTTAATATAGTTAGAGGAGGAAGCTGGGTTAGGGTTAGAAGAGTTAGAGGAGGAAGCTGGGTTAGGGTTAGTAGACTTAGAGGAGGCAGCTGGGTTAGGGTTAATAGAGTTAGAGGAGGAAGCTGGGTTAGGGTTAATAGAGTTAGAGGAGGAA
>CM062510.1:15925391-15945391 GCA_031479575.1 Coregonus ussuriensis | reverse complement strand
ATTCTACTGCTTGCATCAGTTACCTGATGGGGAATAGAGTTCCATGTAGTCATGGCTCTATGTAGTACTGTGCACCTCCCATAGTCTGTTCTGGACTTGGGGACTGTGAAGGTCTCCCGAGTGGCGCAGTGGTCTAAGGCGCTGCATCGCAGTGCTAGCTGTGCCACTAGAGATCCTGGTTTGAATCCAGGCTCTGTCGTAGCCGGCCGCGACCGGGAGACCCATGGTGCGGCGCACAATTGGCCCAGGGGAGGGGAGGGAATGGCCGGCAGGGATGTAGCTCAGTTGGTAGAGCATGGTGTTTGCAACGCTAGGGTTGTGGGTTCGATTCCCAAGGGGGGGTATGAAAAAATTAAATAATGTATGCACTAACTGTAAGTCGCTCTGGATAAGAGCGTCTGCTAAATGGCGTAAAATGTAAAAGAGACCTCTGGTGGCATGTCTTGTGGGGTGTGCATGGATGTCCGAGCTGTGTGCCAGTAGTTTTAACAGACAGCTCGGTGCTTTCAACATGTCAATACCTCTCACAAATACAAGTAGTGATGAAGTCAATCTCTCCTCCACTTTGAGCCAGGAGAGATTGACATGCATATTATTAATGTCAGCTCTCTGTGTACATCCAAGGGCCATCTGTGCTGCCCTGTTCTGAGCCAATTGTAATTTTCCGAGGTCCCTCTTTGTGGCACCTGACCACATGACTGAACAGTGTCCAGGTGCGACAAAACTAGAGCCTGTAGGACCTGCCTTGCTGATAGTGCTGTTAAGAAGGCAGAGCAGCGCTTTATTATGGACAGACTTCTCCCCATCTTAGCTACTGTTGTATCAATATGTTTTGACCATGACAGTGTACAATCCAGTTAGTCACCTCAACTTGCTCAATTTCCACATTATTCATTACAAGATTTAGTTGAGGTTAAGGGTTTTAGTGAATGATTTGTCCCAAATACTTTGCTGTTAGTTCTTGAAATATTTAGGACTAACTTCCTCCTTGCCACCCATTCTGAAACTGACTGCAGCTCTTTGTTAAGTGTTGCAGTCAATTTCAGTCGCTGTAGTAGCTGACGTGTATAGTGTTGAGTCATCCGCATACATAGACACACAGGCTTTACTCACAGCCAGCGGCACGTCGTTATTAAAGATCGAAGCGTCCATTAAAGAACCTCTACGGGACGGTTGCTGCTCAAAACGCCATGTGTGACTAGAATGGCCTTGTAAACAACGCCAGCTGTCCGGGACATAGACACGTCTTGCATGTTTAGGACTAGCGTAAATGTTACATGGGCAGAAAGCTTCAATTCTTGTTAATCTGACTGCACTGTCCAATTTACAGTCGCTATTACAGCAACAAAATAATAATTTCATGCTAATTGTTTTGAGGAGAGTGCACAACAACAGAACACTGTTGTCACGGCAACTGGTTTGATTCATTCCCCTCTGAAGGTAAATAATGTCCTTACATTCAGTCATCTGGCTCTGATTTGTCACCCTGAAAATGTAGCATAGTTTTGTTTGATTTAAAATCCATTTTTATATTCAAATGTAGGAACTGGGTTCTACTGTTTGACGCCCTGCTGTCTCTGGTATCTTTTACCAGATCTAATGTGTTATGTTCTCCTACATTCATTTCACATTTCCACAAACTTCAAAGTGTTTCCTTTCAAATGGTGTCAGGAATATGCATATCCTTGCTTCGGGTCCTGAGCCACAGGCAGTTAGATTTGGGTATGTCATTTTAGGCGGAAATTGAAAAAAAGGGTCCGATCCTCAAGAGGTTTTAGAGCCCCCTCTGTGTTCTGTTGGACAGGTAACTCTTTATCCACAATATAGCAGGGGGTGTAAAGCCATAACACATACGTTTTTCCATCAGCAGATAATGATCGACAATGTCAAAAGCCACACTGAAGTCTGACAAAACAAAACAGCCCCCATAATCTTTTAATCATCAATTTCTCTCAGCCAATCATCAGTCATTTTTGTCAGTGCTGTGCTTGTTGAATGTCCTTCTCTATAAGCGTGCTGAAAGTTTGTTGTCAATTTGTTTACTGTAAAATAGCGTTGTATCTGGTCAAACACCGTTTTTTCCAAAAGGGTTGGTAACAGGCTGATTGGTCGGCTATTTGAGCCAGTAAAGGGGGCTTTACTATTCTTAGGGAGCAGAATGACTCTTGCTTCCCTCCAGGCCTGAGGGCACACACTTTCTAGTAGGCTTAGATTGAAATACAACTCCTGCTCTCAAATATTGAGCAGACGCACACACACACACACACACACACACACACACACACACACACACACACACACACACACACACACAGAGAGAGCAGGGAAACAGCCTCACACTCCCTTATAAATCAGATAATACTGAGATACACCCTGGAGTCACACTGAGACAGACCTACAGAGACAGAGAGACACGGAGACAGACCTACAGAGACAGAGAGACACTGAGACAGACCTACAGAGACAGAAAGACACAGAGACAGACCTACAGAGACAGAGAGACACTGAGAAAGAGAGACACTGAGACAGAGAGACACTGAGACAGAGAGACACTGAGACAGAGAGACACTGAGACAGAGACACACTGAGACAGAGAGACACTGAGACAGAGAGACACTGAGACAGAGAGACACTGAGACAGAGAGATACTGAGACAGAGAGATACTGAGACAGAGAGACACTGAGACAAAGAGACACTGAGACAGAGAGACACTGAGACAGAGACACACTGAGACAGAGAGACACTGAGACAGAGACACACTGAGACAGAGACACACTGAGACAGAGAGACACTGAGACAGAGAGATACTGAGACAAAGAGACACTGAGACAGAGAGACACTGAGACAGAGAGACACTGAGACAGAGAGATACTGAGACAGAGAGACACTGAGACAAAGAGACACTGAGACAGAGAGACACTGAGACAGAGAGACACTGAGACAGAGAGACACTGAGACAGAGACACAATCTGTGAGGGTTAGGGTTAGTACAGTCAGTCTGTGAGGGTTAGGGTTAGTACAGTCAGTCTGTGAGGGTTAGGGTTAGTACAGTCAGTCTGTGAGGGTTAGGGTTAGTACAGTCAGTCTGTGAGGGTTAGGGTTAGTACAGTCAGTCTGTGAGGGTTAGGGTTAGTACAGTCAGTCTGTGAGGGTTAGGGTCTGGGTTTGTGAGGGTTAGGGTTAGTACAGTCAGTATGTGAGGGTTAGGGTTAGTACAGTCAGTCTGTGAGGGTTAGGGTTAGTACAGTCAGTCTGTGAGGGTTAGGGTCTGGGTTTGTGAGGGTCTGGCTGCGCAAGGCTGAATTGAGTCCCTGATAATCTTGATGTTGTTTTAAAAAGGTTCCTCCTCTAAAAGTCAAAATGGTGTGAGATTTGGTTTCAAGCCCTTTTAGCTTTCAACTAGACACTGATTGCACAGGTAGATAAGACCACCACACAGTGTCTGTCTGTCTGTGTGTAACAACACTCCACTGTCCCCTGGCAGAGCTTCCATTAGCTGCTCTCCTCTCTCTTGTTGCCGGGCGATACTGTACACTGTTGTGTTTGACCAACTCCTGCTCTCAAATATTGACAACACACTCACACACACACACACACACACACACACACACACACACACACACAGAGCAGGGAAACAGCCTCGCACTCCCTTATAAATACAGATAATACTGAGATACACCCTGGAGTCACACTGAGACAGACCTACAGAGACAGAGAGACACTGAGACAGACCTACAGAGACAGAGAGACACTGAGACAGAGAGACACTGAGACAGAGAGACACTGAGACAGAGAGATACTGAGAGAGAGACACACTGAGACAGATAGACACTGAGACAGAGAGACACTGAGACAAAGAGACACTGAGAGAGAGACACACTGAGACAGAGAGACACTGAGACAGAGAGACACTGATAGAGAGAGACACTGAGACAGAGAGACACTGAGAGAGAGACACACTGAGACAGAGAGACACTGAGACAGAGAGACACTGAGACAGAGACACACTGAGACAGAGAGACACTGAGACAGAGACGCACTGAGACAGAGAGACACTGAGACAGAGAGATACTGAGACAGACCTACTGAGATAGAGAGACACTGAGACAGAGAGACACTGAGATAGAGAAACACTGAGAGAGATACACTGAGACAGAGAGACACTGAGACAGAGAGACACTGAGACAGAGAAACACTGAGAGAGATACACTGAGACAGAGACACACTGAGACAGAGAGACACTGAGACAGAGAGACACTGAGACAGAGAGACACTGAGACAGAAACACACAGACAGAGAGACACTGAGACAGAGAGACACTGAGACAGAGACACAGTGAGACAGAGACACAGTGAGACAGAGAGACACTGAGACAGAGACACACTGAGAGACACAGTGAGCAGCAGGAGACCTCTATCAGCCTGGAGAGAGAGCGGACCAGAGGACTAGAGGAGGAGACACAGAACTCTAACTCCAACCCAGAAGACCAGGACCAGTCAGGCAGCTGGGACACAGAACCAGAAGACCCAGCAAACCTATTAACCCTGACCCCGGACAAGAAGACCCAGACCAGACAACCCAGAAGAGCAGAACCAGCTCAGACAACCAGGACCACCCACTACAGCCCACTACAGCCCACTACAGCCCCAGGCCAGCCCAGAACCGGCCCAGTCCACTACAGCCCCAGATCCAGCCCAGAGCCTGCCCAGGCCAGCGGACAGGACAGAGAGGTGAGGAGAGTGTGGAGGGTTCAGAACCAGGCCAGTGTCTCTCTGTCTCAGTGTCTCTCTGTCTCAGTGTCTCTCTGTCTCAGTGTCTCTCTGTCTCAGTATCTCTCTGTCTCAGTGTCTCTCTGTCTCAGTGTGTCTCTGTCTCAGTGTCTATCTGTCTCAGTGTGTCTCTATCGCAGTAGGTCTGTCTCAGTATCTCTCTGTCTCAGTGTCTCTCTGTCTCAGTATCTCTCTGTCTCAGTGTCTCTCTGTCTCAGTGTCTCTCTGTGTCAGTGTCTCTCTGTGTCAGTGTGTCTCTGTCTCAGTGTGTCTCTGTCTCAGTGTCTCTCTGTCTCAGTGCGTCTTTAGCAGCTCAGTTCTGATTGGTGTTCTATCTCTGTCCTCAGTTCTGATTGGTGTTCTGTCTTTAACCGCTCAGTTCTGATTGGTGGTCTGCCTCTGTCCTCAGTTCTGATTGGTGTTCTGTCTCTGTCATCAGATGTGATTGGTGTTCTGTCTCTGTCCTCATTTCTTATTGGTCAAGATGGCGGCGGGTGTCATCAGAACCTTCTGTCTCCCGGCCACTCCCTCCTGCTACCTACCCATGATCCTCCAACATTCCCTCACGGACGAGGAAGAAGAGGAGAGGGAGGAGGAGGAGGAAGAGAGGGAGGAAGAGGAGGAGGTAAGTCCTTATAACTATTTTTAAACTTCTGACCTTTATCTCTGATATTAAAGGTGTCGTATTGATTTGATAGTTGTGTGCAAATAAAATAAATGATTACTTGTATTAATATTATTATTAGGAGAGGGAGGAAGAGGAAGATGATGAGGAAGAGGAAGCTTTCTCAAGCCCTGCCCCTTGCTCGTCAGATCTGACCAATCAGTTGCTTCGGTTCGCTGACACCATCAGCCGTGACGTCATGCGGTATTTTGGCTGTCGCCACGACGACCCGGACGCCTGTGACATCTACAGTGACAATGACCGCATCTCCACGGCAAAAAGTGGACGACGGCGTTACTATGATGACCTGGTTAGGATGGCAACAGGAAGCCCGGAGTCCGTGTCTAGGGCCGACAGTCGCCAAGGGCCGTGTGTTTCTCTTGCCGGGGGTGACGGAAGTCTGGGTCCGTTGGCCGAGTTGTTCAACAGTCGGATAGAGCCGAGCCAGGGGCGATGCCGTCCAATGAACAAGAGACACCTCCCTCTCAGCTTCTGGAACGAGCCAATCCCCTGCCTCCCTGTGGGCACGCTCAGTAGCGCTGACAATACACACACACACCACAACACACACACACCCGATAACACACACACACACCCGGACTTCAGTGACCTGCTTGCTCACTGGGACCCCAATCCTGACCTCACACACACACACACCGAGCTCACACACACACACACCGACCTCACACACACACACACCGAGCTCACACACACACACACCGACCTCACACACACACACACCGACCACACACACACACACACCGACCACACACACACACACACCGACCACACACACACCGCTCTGACGGTGAACACACTGAGTTCCAGCAGAGGTTCTGTTTAACAACATTGGACAGTTGTGTTGTAATTATGGTCGTGTTGAAGAGACATTTCAACTGTGAGGGGGTGAAGACGTGTGTATGTATTTCTATATAGATATAAATAGATATATATATCTATATTTATATGTATCTATATATATGTATATGTATTTGTTTGTATTTATGTAACATGTCTAGAGATACATTATACAGTTAGTATTGTATTGTACTGTATACATTTAGTATTGTATTTGTATTTGTATTTATTAAGGATCCCCATGATCTCCTGCCAAATCATTCACAAGCAGCTACTCTTCCTGGGGTCCAGCAACATTAAGACAATTTAAAATATTACATAACATTACATTCTTGAATGAGTTCCCACATATGCTGAACACTTGTTGGCTGGTTAAAATATTTTTGGATTTGTTTAACACTTTTTTGGTTACTGCATGATTCCATATGTGTTATTTCATAGTATTGATGTCTTCGCTATTATTCTACAATGTAAAAAATAGTAAAAATGAAGAAAATCCCTTGAAAGAGTAGGTGTGTCCAAACATTTGACTGGTAGTGTACTTGGCTGTGAAGTCAGCGTTTGTTGATGGCATGTCATGCCTGAGTCTGCTAATCTTGCCAATGAAAAAAAATATTAAAGTAATTGTCAATATCAATGGGTTTTGTGATGAATGAGCCATCTGATTCAATGAATGATGGAGCTGAGTTTGCCTTCTTGCCCAAAATGTCATTTAAGGTGCTCCAAAGCTTTTTACTATAATTCTTTATGTCATTTATCTTTGTTTCATAGTGTTGTTTCTTCTTCTTTTTATTCAGTTTAGTCACATGATTTCTCAACTTGCAGTACGTTTGCCAACCGGTTGTGCAGCCAGACTTATTTGCCATTCCTTTTGCCTCATCCCTCTCAACCATAACGTTTTTCAATTCCTCATCAATCCACAGGGCTTTAACAGTTTTTACAGTCATTTTCTTAATGGGTGCATGCTTATTAGTAACTGGAATAAGCAATTTCATAAATGTGTCAAGTGCAGCCTCTGGTTGCTCCTCAGTACACACCACAGACCAACAAATATTCTTTACAGCAACAACATAGGAATCACTGCAAAATGTATTGTATGACCTCTTATACACTATATTAGGCCCAGACTTAGGAACTTTGGTTTTCCTAGATATTGCTACTATATTGTGATCACTACATCCGATGTATTTGGATACTGCTTTCAAGCACATTTCTGCAGCATTAGTAAAGATGTGATCAATACATGTTGATGATTTCATTCCTGTACTGTTTGTAACTATCCTGGTAGGTTGACTGATAACCTGAACCAGGTTGCAGGCACTGGTTACAGTTTAAAGCTTTTTCTTGAGTGGGCAGCTTGATGAAAGCCAGTCAATAATTAAATCACCCAGAAAATATACTGCTATGTTGATATCACATACATTATCAAGCATTTCACACATGTTATCCAGATACTGACTGTTAGAACTTGGTGGTCTATAGCAGCTTCCCACCAGAATGGGCTTTAGGTAACGTATTGTACTGTATACAGTCAGTATTATATTGTACTGTATACAGTCAGTATTATATTGTACTGTATACAGTCAGTATTATATTGTACGGTATACAGTCAGTATTATATTGTACTGTATACAGTCAGTATTATATTGTACTGTATACAGTCAGTATTATATTGTACTGTATACAGTCAGTATTATATTGTACTGTATACAGTTAGCATTGCATTGTATTGTATACAGTCAGTATTGTATTGTACAGTATACAGTTAGCATTGCATTGTATTGTATACAGTTAGCATTGCATTGTATTGTATACAGTTAGTATAGTATTATATTGTATTCAGTTAGTATTCTATTGTATTGTACTGTTACAGTTAGTATTGTAGTGTATTGTACCATGTACAGTGGGGGAAAAAAGTATTTAGTCAGCCACCAATTGTGCAAATTCTCCCACTTAAAAAGATGAGAGAGGCCTGTAATTTTCATCATAGGTACACGTCAACTATGACAGACAAAATGAGAAAAAAAAATCCTGAAAATCACATTGTAGGATTTTTAATGAATTTATTTGCAAATTATGGTGGAAAATAAGTATTTGGTCACCTACAAACAAGCAAGATTTCTGGCTCTCACAGACCTGTAACTTCTTCTTTAAGAGGCTCCTCTGTCCTCCACTCGTTACCTGTATTAATGGCACCTGTTTGAACTTGTTATCAGTATAAAAGACACCTGTCCACAACCTCAAACAGTCACACTCCAAACTCCACTATGGCCAAGACCAAAGAGCTGTCAAAGGACACCAGAAACTAAATTGTAGACCTGCACCAGGCTGGGAAGACTGAATCTGCAATAGGTAAGCAGCTTGGTTTGAAGAAATCAACTGTGGGAGCAATTATTAGGAAATGGAAGACATACAAGACCACTGATAATCTCCCTCGATCTGGGGCTCCACGCAAGATCTCACCCCGTGGGGTCAAAATGATCACAAGAACGGTGAGCAAAAATCCCAGAACCACACGGGGGGAACTAGTGAATGACCTGCAGAGAGCTGGGACCAAAGTAATAAAGCCTACCATCAGTAACACACTACGCCGCCAGGGACTCAAATCCTGCAGTGCCAGACGTGTCCCCCTGCTTAAGCCAGTACATGTCCAGGCCCATCTGAAGTTTGCTAGAGTGCATTTGGATGATCCAGAAGAGGATTGGGAGAATGTCAAATGGTCAGATGAAACCAAAATAGAACTTTTTGGTAAAAACTCAACTCGTCGTGTTTGGAGGACAAAGAATGCTGAGTTGCATCCAAAGAACACCATACCTACTGTGAAGCATGGGGGTGGAAACATCATGCTTTGGGGCTGTTTTTCTGCAAAGGGACCAGGACGACTGATCCGTGTAAAGGAAAGAATGAATGGGGCCATGTATCGTGAGATTTTGAGTGAAAACCTCCTTCCATCAGCAAGTGCATTAAAGATGAAACGTGGCTGGGTCTTTCAGCATGACAATGATCCCAAACACACCGCCCGGGCAACGAAGGAGTGGCTTCGTAAGAAGCATTTCAAGGTCCTGGAGTGGCCTAGCCAGTCTCTAGATCTCAACCCCATAGAAAATCTTTGGTCCATGTTGCCCAGCGACAGCCCCAAAACATCACTGCTCTAGAGGAGATCTGCATGGAGGAATGGGCCAAAATACCAGCAACAGTGTGTGAAAACCTTGTGAAGACTTACAGAAAACGTTTGACCTGTGTCATTGCCAACAAAGGGTATATAACAAAGTATTGAGAAACTTTTGTTATTGACCAAATACTTATTTTCCACCATAATTTGCAAATAAATTCATAAAAAATCCTACAATGTGATTTTCTCAATTTGTCTGTCATAGTTGACGTGTACCTATGATGAAAATTACAGGCCTCTCTCATCTTTTTAAGTGGGAGAACTTGCACAATTGGTGGCTGACTAAATTATTTTTTTCCCCACTGTACATGTTAGTATTTTATTGTATGGTACTGTATACATGTTAGTATTGTATTGTACTGTACTGTATACAGTCAGGGAGGTAGTTGTATATAAAGTGTTAGGGGTTAGGGAACAGGGAGGTAGCTGTAGATAAAGTGTTAGGGAACAGGGAGGTAGCTGTAGATAAAGTGTTAGGGAACAGGGAGGTAGCTGTAGATAAAGTGTTAGGGGTTAGGGAACAGGGAGGTAGCTGTAGATAGAGTGTTAGGGGTTAGGGAACAGGGAGGTAGCTGGAGATAAAGTGTTAGGGGTTAGGGAACAGGGAGGTAGCTGTAGATAGAGTGTTAGGGGTTAGGGAACAGGGAGGTAGCTGTAGATAGAGTGTTAGGGGTTAGGGAACAGTGAGGTAGCTGTAGATAGAGTGTTAGGGGTTAGGGAACAGGGAGGTAGCTGTAGATAAAGTGTTAGGGGTTAGGGAACAGGGAGGTAGCTGTAGATAAAGTGTTAGGGGTTAGGGAACAGGGAGGTAGCTGTAGATAGAGTGTTAGGGGTTAGGGAACAGGGAGGTAGCTGTAGATAGAGTGTTAGGGGTTAGGGAACCGGGAGGTAGCTGTAGATAGAGTGTTAGGGGCTAGGGAACAGGGAGGTAGCTGGAGATAAAGTGTTAGGGGTTAGGTAACAGGGAGGTAGCTGTAGATAAAGTGTTAGGGGTTAGGGAACAGGGAGGTAGCTGTAGATAAAGTGTTAGGGGTTAGGGAACAGGGAGGTAGCTGTAGATAAATTGTTAGGGGTTAGGGAACAGGGAGGTAGCTGGAGATAAAGTGTTAGGGGTTAGGGAACAGGGAGGTAGCTGTAGATAGAGTGTTAGGGAACAGGGAGGTAGCTGTAGATAAAGTGTTAGGGGTTAGGGAACAGGGAGGTAGCTGGAGATAAAGTGTTAGGGAACAGGGAGGTAGCTGGAGATAGAGTGTTAGGGAACAGGGATGTAGCTGTAGATAAAGTGTTAGGGAACAGGGAGGTAGCTGGAGATAAAGTGTTAGGGAACAGGGAGGTAGCTGTAGATAGAGTGTTAGGGGTTAGGGAACAGGGAGGTAGCTGTAGATAGAGTGTTAGGGAACAGGGAGGTAGCTGTAGATAAAGTGTTAGGGGTTAGGGAACAGGGAGGTAGCTGTACATAAAGTGTTAGGGGTTAGGGAACAGGGAGGTAGCTGTAGATAGAGTGTTAGGGGTTAGGGAACAGGGAGGTAGCTGGAGATAAAGTGTTAGGGGTTAGGGAACAGGGAGGTAGCTGTATATAAAGTGTTAGGGGTTAGGGAACAGGGAGGTAGCTGGAGATAGAGTGTTAGGGAACAGGGAGGTAAATGTAGATAAAGTGTTAGGGGTTAGGGAACAGGGAGGTAGCTGTAGATATAGTGTTAGGGGTTAGGGAACAGGGAGGTAGCTGTAGATAGAGTGTTAGGGGTTAGGGAACAGTGAGGTAGCTGGAGATAAAGTGTTAGGGGTTAGGGAACAGGGTGGTAGCTGTAGATAAAGTGTTAGGGGTTAGGGAACAGGGAGGTAGCTGTAGATAGAGTGTTAGGGGTTAGGGAACAGGGAGGTAGCTGTAGATAAAGTGTTAGGGGTTAGGGAACAGGGAGGTAGCTGTAGATAAAGTGTTAGGGGTTAGGGAACAGGGAGGTAGCTGTAGATAGAGTGTTAGGGGTTAGGGAACAGGGAGGTAGCTGTATATAGAGTGTTAGGGGTTAGGGAACAGGGAGGTAGCTGTAGATAGAGTGTTAGGGAACAGGGAGGTAGCTGGAGATAGAGTGTTAGGGGTTAGGGAACAGGGAGGTAGCTGTAGATAGAGTGTTAGGGGTTAGGGAACAGGGAGGTAGCTGTAGATAAAGTGTTAGGGGTTAGGGAACAGGGAGGTAGCTGTAGATAGAGTGTTAGGGGTTAGGGAACAGGGAGGTAGCTGTAGATAAAGTGTTAGGGGTTAGGGAACAGGGAGGTAGCTGTAGATAGAGTGTTAGGGAACAGGGAGGTAGCTGTAGATAGAGTGTTAGGGGTTAGGTAACAGGGAGGTAGCTGTAGATAAAGTGTTAGGGGTTAGGGAACAGGGAGGTAGCTGTAGATAAAGTGTTAGGGGTTAGGGAACAGGGAGGTAGCTGTAGATAAAGTGTTAGGGGTTAGGGAACAGGGAGGTAGCTGGAGATAAAGTCTTAGGGGTTAGGGAACAGGGAGGTAGCTGTAGATAGAGTGTTAGGGAACAGGGAGGTAGCTGTAGATAAAGTGTTAGGGGTTAGGGAACAGGGAGGTAGCTGGAGATAAAGTGTTAGGGAACAGGGAGGTAGCTGGAGATAGAGTGTTAGGGAACAGGGATGTAGCTGTAGATAAAGTGTTAGGGAACAGGGAGGTAGCTGGAGATAAAATGTTAGGGAACAGGGAGGTAGCTGTAGATAGAGTGTTAGGGGTTAGGGAACAGGGAGGTAGCTGTAGATAAAGTGTTAGGGGTTAGGGAACAGGGAGGTAGCTGTAGATAAAGTGTTAGGGGTTAGGGAACAGGGAGGTAGCTGTAGATAGAGTGTTAGGGGTTAGGGAACAGGGAGGTAGCTGTAGATATAGTGTTAGGGGTTAGGGAACAGGGAGGTAGCTGTAGATAGAGTGTTAGGGGTTAGGGAACAGGGAGGTAGCTGTAGATAGAGTGTTAGGGAACAGGGAGGTAGCTGTAGATAGAGTGTTAGGGGTTAGGGAACAGGGAGGTAGCTGTAGATAAAGTGTTAGGGGTTAGGGAACAGGGAGGTAGCTGGAGATAAAGTGTTAGGGAACAGGGAGGTAGCTGGAGATAGAGTGTTAGGGAACAGGGATGTAGCTGTAGATAAAGTGTTAGGGAACAGGGAGGTAGCTGGAGATAAAGTGTTAGGGAACAGGGAGGTAGCTGTAGATAGAGTGTTAGGGGTTAGGGAACAGGGAGGTAGCTGTAGATAGAGTGTTAGGGAACAGGGAGGTAGCTGTAGATAAAGTGTTAGGGGTTAGGGAACAGGGAGGTAGCTGTAGATAAAGTGTTAGGGGTTAGGGAACAGGGAGGTAGCTGTAGATAGAGTGTTAGGGGTTAGGGAACAGGGAGGTAGCTGTAGATAAAGTGTTAGGGGTTAGGGAACAGGGAGGTAGCTGGAGATAGAGTGTTAGGGAACAGGGAGGTAAATGTAGATAAAGTGTTAGGGGTTAGGGAACAGGGAGGTAGCTGTAGATATAGTGTTAGGGGTTAGGGAACAGGGAGGTAGCTGTAGATAAAGTGTTAGGGGTTAGGGAACAGGGTGGTAGCTGTAGATAAAGTGTTAGGGGTTAGGGAACAGGGAGGTAGCTGTAGATAGAGTGTTAGGGGTTAGGGAACAGGGAGGTAGCTGTAGATAACGTGTTAGGGGTTAGGGAACAGGGAGGTAGCTGTAGATAGAGTGTTAGGGGTTAGGGAACAGGGAGGTAGCTGTAGATAGAGTGTTAGGGGTTAGGGAACAGTGAGGTAGCTGGAGATAAAGTGTTAGGGGTTAGGGAACAGGGTGGTAGCTGTAGATAAAGTGTTAGGGGTTAGGGAACAGGGAGGTAGCTGTAGATAGAGTGTTAGGGGTTAGGGAACAGGGAGGTAGCTGTAGATAAAGTGTTAGGGGTTAGGGAACAGGGAGGTAGCTGTAGATAAAGTGTTAGGGGTTAGGGAACAGGGAGGTAGCTGTAGATAGAGTGTTAGGGGTTAGGGAACAGGGAGGTAGCTGTAGATAAAGTGTTAGGGGTTAGGGAACAGGGAGGTAGCTGGAGATAGAGTGTTAGGGAACAGGGAGGTAAATGTAGATAAAGTGTTAGGGGTTAGGGAACAGGGCGGTAGCTGTAGATATAGTGTTAGGGGTTAGGGAACAGGGAGGTAGCTGTAGATAAAGTGTTAGGGGTTAGGGAACAGGGTGGTAGCTGTAGATAAAGTGTTAGGGGTTAGGGAACAGGGAGGTAGCTGTAGATAGAGTGTTAGGGGTTAGGGAACAGGGAGGTAGCTGTAGATAACGTGTTAGGGGTTAGGGAACAGGGAGGTAGCTGTAGATAGAGTGTTAGGGGTTAGGGAACAGGGAGGTAGCTGTAGATAGAGTGTTAGGGGTTAGGGAACAGTGAGGTAGCTGGAGATAAAGTGTTAGGGGTTAGGGAACAGGGTGGTAGCTGTAGATAAAGTGTTAGGGGTTAGGGAACAGGGAGGTAGCTGTAGATAGAGTGTTAGGGGTTAGGGAACAGGGAGGTAGCTGTAGATAAAGTGTTAGGGGTTAGGGAACAGGGAGGTAGCTGTAGATAAAGTGTTAGGGGTTAGGGAACAGGGAGGTAGCTGTAGATAGAGTGTTAGGGGTTAGGGAACAGGGAGGTAGCTGTATATAGAGTGTTAGGGGTTAGGGAACAGGGAGGTAGCTGTAGATAGAGTGTTAGGGAACAGGGAGGTAGCTGGAGATAGAGTGTTAGGGGTTAGGGAACAGGGAGGTAGCTGTAGATAGAGTGTTAGGGGTTAGGGAACAGGGAGGTAGCTGTAGATAAAGTGTTAGGGGTTAGGGAACAGGGAGGTAGCTGTAGATAGAGTGTTAGGGGTTAGGGAACAGGGAGGTAGCTGTAGATAAAGTGTTAGGGGTTAGGGAACAGGGAGGTAGCTGTAGATAGAGTGTTAGGGAACAGGGAGGTAGCTGTAGATAAAGTGTTAGGGGTTAGGTAACAGGGAGGTAGCTGTAGATAAAGTGTTAGGGGTTAGGGAACAGGGAGGTAGCTGTAGATAAAGTGTTAGGGGTTAGGGAACAGGGAGGTAGCTGTAGATAAAGTGTTAGGGGTTAGGGAACAGGGAGGTAGCTGGAGATAAAGTGTTAGGGGTTAGGGAACAGGGAGGTAGCTGTAGATAGAGTGTTAGGGAACAGGGAGGTAGCTGTAGATAAAGTGTTAGGGGTTAGGGAACAGGGAGGTAGCTGGAGATAAAGTGTTAGGGAACAGGGAGGTAGCTGGAGATAGAGTGTTAGGGAACAGGGATGTAGCTGTAGATAAAGTGTTACGGGAACAGGGAGGTAGCTGGAGATAAAGTGTTAGGGAACAGGGAGGTAGCTGTAGATAGAGTGTTAGGGGTTAGGGAACAGGGAGGTAGCTGTAGATAAAGTGTTAGGGGTTAGGGAACAGGGAGGTAGCTGTAGATAAAGTGTTAGGGGTTGGGGAACAGGGAGGTAGCTGTAGATAGAGTGTTAGGGGTTAGGGAACAGGGAGGTAGCTGTAGATATAGTGTTAGGGGTTAGGGAACAGGGAGGTAGCTGTAGATAGAGTGTTAGGGGTTAGGGAACAGGGAGGTAGCTGTAGATAGAGTGTTAGGGAACAGGGAGGTAGCTGTAGATAGAGTGTTAGGGGTTAGGGAACAGGGAGGTAGCTGGAGATAAAGTGTTAGGGGTTAGGGAACAGGGAGGTAGCTGTAGATAGAGTGTTAGGGGTTAGGGAACAGGGAGGTAGCTGGAGATAAAGTGTTAGGGGTTAGGGAACAGGGAGGTAGCTGTAGATAAAGTGTTAGGGGTTAGGGAACAGGGAGGTAGCTGTAGATAAAGTGTTAGGGGTTAGGGAACAGGGAGGTAGCTGTAGATAGAGTGTTAGGGGTTAGGGAACAGGGAGGTAGCTGGAGATAAAGTGTTAGGGGTTAGGGAACAGGGAGGTAGCTGTAGATAGAGTGTTAGGGGTTAGGGAACAGGGAGGTAGCTGTAGATAGAGTGTTAGGGGTTAGGGAACAGGGAGGTAGCTGGAGGTAGAGTGTTAGGGGTTAGGGAACAGGGAGGTAGCTGGAGGTAGAGTGTTAGGGGTTAGGGAACAGGGAGGTAGCTGGAGATAGAGTGTTAGGGGTTAGGGAACAGGGAACAGGGAGGTAGCTGGAGATAAAGTGTTAGGGGTTAGGGAACAGGGAGGTAGCTGTAGATAAAGTGTTAGGGAACAGGGAGGTAGTTGTATATAAAGTGTTAGGGGTTAGGGAACAGGGAGGTAGCTGTAGATAAAGTGTTAGGGAACAGGGAGGTAGCTGGAGATAGAGTGTTAGGGGTTAGGGAACAGGGAGGTAGCTGGAGATAAACTGTTAGGGGTTAGGGAACAGGGAGGTAGTTGTATATAAAGTGTTAGGGGTTAGGGAACAGGGAGGTAGTTGTAGATAAAGTGTTAGGGGTTAGGGAACAGGGAGGTAGCTGTAGATAAAGTGTTAGGGGTTAGGGAACAGGGAGGTAGCTGGAGATAAAGTGTTAGGGAACAGGGAGGTAGCTGTAGATAGAGTGTTAGGGGTTAGGGAACAGGGAGGTAGCTGTAGATAAAGTGTTAGGGGTTAGGGAACAGGGAGGTAGCTGTAGATAGAGTGTTAGGGAACAGGGAGGTAGCTGGAGATAAAGTGTTAGGGGTTAGGGAACAGGGAGGTAGCTGTAGATAGAGTGTTAGGGGTTAGGGAACAGGGAGGTAGCTGGAGATAAAGTGTTAGGGGTTAGGGAACAGGGTGGTAGCTGTAGATAAAGTGTTAGGGGTTAGGGAACAGGGTGGTAGCTGTAGATAAAGTGTTAGGGAACAGGGAGGTAGCTGGAGATAGAGTGTTAGGGAACAGGGAGGTAGCTGTAGATAAAGTGTTAGGGGTTAGGGAACAGGGAGGTAGCTGTAGATAGAGTGTTAGGGGTTAGGGAACAGGGAACAGGGAGGTAGCTGTAGATAAAGTGTTAGGGGTTAGGGAACAGGGAGGTAGCTGTAGATAAAGTGTTAGGGGTTAGGGAACAGGGAGGTAGCTGTAGATAAAGTGTTAGGGGTTAGGGAACAGGGAGGTAGCTGTAGATAAAGTGTTAGGGGTTAGGGAACAGGGAGGTAGCTGTAGATAGAGTGTTAGGGGTTAGGGAGCAGGGAGGTAGCTGTAGATAGAGTGTTAGGGGTTAGGGAACAGGGAGGTAGCTGTAGATAGAGTGTTAGGGGTTAGGGAACAGGGAGGTAGCTGGAGATAAAGTGTTAGGGAACAGGGAGGTAGCTGGAGATAGAGTGTTAGGGAACAGGGAGGTAGCTGTAGATAAAGTGTTAGGGAACAGGGAGGTAGCTGGAGATAAAGTGTTAGGGAACAGGGAGGTAGCTGTAGATAAAGTGTTAGGGGTTAGGGAACAGGGAGGTAGCTGTAGATAGAGTGTTAGGGGATAGGGAACAGGGAGGTAGCTGTAGATAAAGTGTTAGGGGTTAGGGAACAGGGAGGTAGCTGGAGATAATGTGTTAGGGAACAGGGAGGTAGCTGTAGATAAAGTGTTAGGGGTTAGGGAACAGGGAGGTAGCTGTAGATAAAGTGTTAGGGGTTAGGGAACAGGGAGGTAGCTGTAGATAAAGTGTTAGGGGTTAGGGAACAGGGAGGTAGCTGTAGATAGAGTGTTAGGGGTTAGGGAACAGGGAGGTAGCTGTAGATAGAGTGTTAGGGGTTAGGGAACAGGGAGGTAGCTGTAGATAGAGTGTTAGGGGTTAGGGAACAGGGAGGTAGCTGGAGATAGAGTGTTAGGGGTTAGGGAACAGGGAGGTAGCTGTAGATAAAGTGTTAGGGGTTAGGGAACAGGGAGGTAGCTGTAGATAGAGTGTTAGGGGTTAGGGAACAGGGAGGTAGCTGGAGATAAAGTGTTTGTCACGGTGCTGTGTATGGGTGTGGTGTAGAATCAGGCGCAGGCAGCAGAGGGTAAGTCCAACAAGACTTTACTGAGCACGAAAATTAATCCAAAACAGCCCGGAGGCAAAAAGACGCACACAGGCGTAACTACAAGCGCACACACAGGTGCGTAAATCTCTCCTCACACAACAAGGAGGAAGCTCAGGAAAAATAGCGTACCGACACGGTTAGCGCAACCACGACACGAACAATTACACACAACACTAACCTAACAACAAGGAAACTAAATAGGGTGCTCAATGAGACCTAACACAAAACAGGTGTGACTAACAGACAAAACCAAACAAACAAGAAACATCGAGCGGTGGCAGCTAGAACTCCGGAGACGACGACCGGCGAAACCTGCCCGAACAAGGAGGAGGAGCCGCCTCGGCCGAAACCGTGACAGTGTTAGGGGTTAGGGAACAGGGAGGTAGCTGTAGATAAAGTGTTAGGGGTTAGGGAACAGGGAGGTAGCTGTAGATAAAGTGTTAGGGAACAGGGAGGTAGCTGTAGATAAAGTGTTAGGGAACAGGGAGGTAGCTGTAGATAAAGTGTTAGGGAACAGGGAGGTAGCTGTAGATAAAGTGTTAGGGAACAGGGAGGTAGCTGGAGACAGAGTGTTAGGGGTTAGGGAACAGGGAGGTAGCTGTAGATAGAGTGTTAGGGGTTAGGGAACAGGGAGGTAGCTGGAGATAGAGTGTTATGGGTTAGGGAACAGGGAGGTAGCTGGAGATAGAGTGTTAGGGGTTAGGGAACAGGGAGGTAGCTGTAGATAGAGTGTTAGGGGTTAGGGAACAGGGAGGTAGCTGGAGATAGAGTGTTAGGGGTTAGGGAACAGGGAGGTAGCTGGAGATAAAGTGTTAGGGGTTAGGGAACAGGGAGGTAGCTGGAGATAAACTGTTAGGGGTTAGGGAACAGGGAGGTAGCTGGAGATAGAGTGTTAGGGGTTAGGGAACAGGGAGGTAGCTGGAGATAAAGTGTTAGGGGTTAGGGAACAGGGAGGTAGCTGGAGATAAACTGTTAGGGGTTAGGGAACAGGGAGGTAGCTGTAGATAGAGTGTTAGGGGTTAGGGAACAGGGAGGTAGCTGTAGATAAAGTGTTAGGGGTTAGGGAACAGGGAGGTAGCTGTAGATAGAGTGTTAGGGGTTAGGGAACAGGGAGGTAGCTGGAGATAAAGTGTTAGGGGTTAGGGAACAGGGAGGTAGCTGTAGATAGAGTGTTAGGGGTTAGGGAACAGGGAGGTAGCTGTAGATAGAGTGTTAGGGAACAGGGAGGTAGCTGTAGATAGAGTGTTAGGGAACAGGGAGGTAGCTGGAGATAGAGTGTTAGGGGTTAGGGAACAGGGAGGTAGCTGTAGATAGAGTGTTAGGGGTTAGGGAACAGGGAGGTAGCTGTAGATAGAGTGTTAGGGGATAGGGAACAGGGAGGTAGCTGTAGATAAAGTGTTAGGGGTTAGGGAACAGGGAGGTAGCTGTAGATAGAGTGTTAGGGAACAGGGAGGTAGCTGTAGATAAAGTGTTAGGGAACAGGGAGGTAGCTGTAGATAAAGTGTTAGGGGTTAGGGAACAGGGAGGTAGCTGTTGTCATAGTTGACGTGTACCTATGATGAAAATTACAGGCCTCTCTCATCTTTTTAAGTGGGAGAACTTGCACAATTGGTGGCTGACTAAATACTTTTTTCCCCCACTGTAGCTGGAGATAGAGTATTAGGGGTTAGGGAACAGGGAGGTAGCTGTAGATAACGTTAGCCAGAAATAAGGTCTGAAATGAATGGGTGCTTCTCCATGCGTGTGTGTGTGTGTGTGTGTGTGTGTGTGTGTGTGTGTGTTAGTGAGTCTATCTAACACTCAAAGTGACTATCACTGAGCTACCTATACTATGCCAGTGAAATGTGACACTTTGTGATTGGACAGTTAAGGTTGGGATTTGGCTTCTGATTGGTCGATAGTGAGACCAGTAGGATTCCGACACACACGCACACCTGAGGTGCTCATCAGAGGAGACTGTGTTATCAGTTGTGTGTGGCGGTCGGACAGAACAGAGTGTGTGACCAGTGGACAGGATAGACAGGACAGTGTGTGACTAGTAGACAGGATAGACAGGACAGTGTGTGACTAGTAGACAGGATAGTGTGTGACCAGCAGACAGGATAGTGTGTGACTAGCAGACAGGATAGTGTGTGACCAGCAGACAGGATAGTGTGTGACCAGCAGACAGGATAGTGTGTGACTAGTAGACAGGATAGACAGGATAGACAGGACAGTGTGTGACCAGTGGACAGGACAGTGTGTGACTAGTAGACAGGATAGTGTGTGACTAGTAGACAGGATAGTGTGTGACTAGTGGACAGGATAGTGTGTGACTAGCAGACAGGATAGTGTGTGACCAGCAGACAGGATAGTGTGTGACTAGTAGACAGGATAGACAGGATAGACAGGACAGTGTGTGACCAGTGGACAGGACAGTGTGTGACTAGTAGACAGGATAGTGTGTGACTAGTAGACAGGATAGTGTGTGACTAGTGGACAGGATAGTGTGTGACTAGCAGACAGGATAGTGTGTGACCAGCAGACAGGATAGTGTGTGACTAGTA
>CM062510.1:15890391-15920391 GCA_031479575.1 Coregonus ussuriensis | reverse complement strand
AGCAGTCTGAACATTAGACTAGAGCCTCCATAGTGTCTAGCAGTCTGAACATTAGACTAGAGCCTCCATAGTGTCTAGCAGTCTGAACATTAGACTAGAGCCTCCATAGTGTCTAGCAGTCTGAACATTAGACTAGAGCCTCCATAGTGTCTAGCAGTCTGAACATTAGACTAGAGCCTCCATAGTGTCTGTACAGCAGTCTGAACATTAGACTAGAGCCTCCATAGTGTCTAGCAGTCTGAACATTAGACTAGAGCCTCCATAGTGTCTAGCAGTCTGAACATTAGACTAGAGCCTCCATAGTGTCTGTACAGCAGTCTGAACATTAGACTAGAGCCTCCATAGTGTCTAGCAGTCTGAACATTAGACTAGAGCCTCCATAGTGTCTAGCAGTCTGAACATTAGACTAGAGCCTCCATAGTGTCTAGCAGTCTGAACATTAGACTAGAGCCTCCATAGTGTCTAGCAGTCTGAACATTAGACTAGAGCCTCCATAGTGTCTAGCAGTCTGAACATTAGACTAGAGCCTCCATAGTGTCTAGCAGTCTGAACATTAGACTAGAGCCTCCATAGTGTCTAGCAGTCTGAACATTAGACTAGAGCCTCCATAGTGTCTAGCAGTCTGAACATTAGACTAGAGCCTCCATAGTGTCTAGCAGTCTGAACATTAGACTAGAGCCTCCATAGTGTCTAGCAGTCTGAACATTAGACTAGAGCCTCCATAGTGTCTAGCAGTCTGAACATTAGACTAGAGCCTCCATAGTGTCTAGCAGTCTGAACATTAGACTAGAGCCTCCATAGTGTCTAGCAGTCTGAACATTAGACTAGAGCCTCCATAGTGTCTAGCAGTCTGAACATTAGACTAGAGCCTCCATAGTGTCTGTACAGCAGTCTGAACATTAGACTAGAGCCTCCATAGTGTCTAGCAGTCTGAACATTAGACTAGAGCCTCCATAGTGTCTAGCAGTCTGAACATTAGACTAGAGCCTCCATAGTGTCTGTACAGCAGTCTGAACATTAGACTAGAGCCTCCATAGTGTCTGTACAGCAGTCTGAACATTAGACTAGAGCCTCCATAGTGTCTAGCAGTCTGAACATTAGACTAGAGCCTCCATAGTGTCTGTAAGCAGTCTGAACATTAGACTAGAGCCTCCATAGTGTCTAGCAGTCTGAACATTAGACTAGAGCCTCCATAGTGTCTAGCAGTCTGAACATTAGACTAGAGCCTCCATAGTGTCTAGCAGTCTGAACATTAGACTAGAGCCTCCATAGTGTCTAGCAGTCTGAACATTAGACTAGAGCCTCCATAGTGTCTAGCAGTCTGAACATTAGACTAGAGCCTCCATAGTGTCTAGCAGTCTGAACATTAGACTAGAGCCTCCATAGTGTCTAGCAGTCTGAACATTAGACTAGAGCCTCCATAGTGTCTAGCAGTCTGAACATTAGACTAGAGCCTCCATAGTGTCTGTACAGCAGTCTGAACATTAGACTAGAGCCTCCATAGTGTCTAGCAGTCTGAACATTAGACTAGAGCCTCCATAGTGTCTAGCAGTCTGAACATTAGACTAGAGCCTCCATAGTGTCTAGCAGTCTGAACATTAGACTAGAGCCTCCATAGTGTCTAGCAGTCTGAACATTAGACTAGAGCCTCCATAGTGTCTAGCAGTCTGAACATTAGACTAGAGCCTCCATAGTGTCTAGCAGTCTGAACATTAGACTAGAGCCTCCATAGTGTCTAGCAGTCTGAACATTAGACTAGAGCCTCCATAGTGTCTAGCAGTCTGAACATTAGACTAGAGCCTCCATAGTGTCTAGCAGTCTGAACATTAGACTAGAGCCTCCATAGTGTCTGTAGCAGTCTGAACATTAGACTAGAGCCTCCATAGTGTCTAGCAGTCTGAACATTAGACTAGAGCCTCCATAGTGTCTAGCAGTCTGAACATTAGACTAGAGCCTCCATAGTGTCTAGCAGTCTGAACATTAGACTAGAGCCTCCATAGTGTCTAGCAGTCTGAACATTAGACTAGAGCCTCCATAGTGTCTGTACAGCAGTCTGAACATTAGACTAGAGCCTCCATAGTGTCTAGCAGTCTGAACATTAGACTAGAGCCTCCATAGTGTCTAGCAGTCTGAACATTAGACTAGAGCCTCCATAGTGTCTAGCAGTCTGAACATTAGACTAGAGCCTCCATAGTGTCTGTACAGCAGTCTGAACATTAGACTAGAGCCTCCATAGTGTCTAGCAGTCTGAACATTAGACTAGAGCCTCCATAGTGTCTAGCAGTCTGAACATTAGACTAGAGCCTCCATAGTGTCTAGCAGTCTGAACATTAGACTAGAGCCTCCATAGTGTCTAGCAGTCTGAACATTAGACTAGAGCCTCCATAGTGTCTGTACAGCAGTCTGAACATTAGACTAGAGCCTCCATAGTGTCTAGCAGTCTGAACATTAGACTAGAGCCTCCATAGTGTCTAGCAGTCTGAACATTAGACTAGAGCCTCCATAGTGTCTGTAGCAGTCTGAACATTAGACTAGAGCCTCCATAGTGTCTGTACAGCAGTCTGAACATTAGACTAGAGCCTCCATAGTGTCTAGCAGTCTGAACATTAGACTAGAGCCTCCATAGTGTCTAGCAGTCTGAACATTAGACTAGAGCCTCCATAGTGTCTAGCAGTCTGAACATTAGACTAGAGCCTCCATAGTGTCTGTACAGCAGTCTGAACATTAGACTAGAGCCTCCATAGTGTCTAGCAGTCTGAACATTAGACTAGAGCCTCCATAGTGTCTAGCAGTCTGAACATTAGACTAGAGCCTCCATAGTGTCTGTACAGCAGTCTGAACATTAGACTAGAGCCTCCATAGTGTCTAGCAGTCTGAACATTAGACTAGAGCCTCCATAGTGTCTAGCAGTCTGAACATTAGACTAGAGCCTCCATAGTGTCTGTACAGCAGTCTGAACATTAGACTAGAGCCTCCATAGTGTCTAGCAGTCTGAACATTAGACTAGAGCCTCCATAGTGTCTGTACAGCAGTCTGAACATTAGACTAGAGCCTCCATAGTGTCTAGCAGTCTGAACATTAGACTAGAGCCTCCATAGTGTCTGTACAGCAGTCTGAACATTAGACTAGAGCCTCCATAGTGTCTAGCAGTCTGAACATTAGACTAGAGCCTCCATAGTGTCTGTACAGCAGTCTGAACATTAGACTAGAGCCTCCATAGTGTCTAGCAGTCTGAACATTAGACTAGAGCCTCCATAGTGTCTAGCAGTCTGAACATTAGACTAGAGCCTCCATAGTGTCTAGCAGTCTGAACATTAGACTAGAGCCTCCATAGTGTCTGTACAGCAGTCTGAACATTAGACTAGAGCCTCCATAGTGTCTGTAGCAGTCTGAACATTAGACTAGAGCCTCCATAGTGTCTAGCAGTCTGAACATTAGACTAGAGCCTCCATAGTGTCTAGCAGTCTGAACATTAGACTAGAGCCTCCATAGTGTCTAGCAGTCTGAACATTAGACTAGAGCCTCCATAGTGTCTAGCAGTCTGAACATTAGACTAGAGCCTCCATAGTGTCTAGCAGTCTGAACATTAGACTAGAGCCTCCATAGTGTCTAGCAGTCTGAACATTAGACTAGAGCCTCCATAGTGTCTAGCAGTCTGAACATTAGACTAGAGCCTCCATAGTGTCTAGCAGTCTGAACATTAGACTAGAGCCTCCATAGTGTCTAGCAGTCTGAACATTAGACTAGAGCCTCCATAGTGTCTAGCAGTCTGAACATTAGACTAGAGCCTCCATAGTGTCTAGCAGTCTGAACATTAGACTAGAGCCTCCATAGTGTCTAGCAGTCTGAACATTAGACTAGAGTATGCTCTCTCTAATTCTCTCGTTCTCTCTTTCTCTCTGAGAACCTGAGCCCTAGGACCATACGTCAGGACTACCGGGCATGATGACACCTTGCTGTCCCCAGTCCGCCTGGACTTGCTGCTATTCCAGTTTCAACTGTTCTGCCTGCGGCTACGAAACCCCTACCTGTCCCAGACCTGCTGTTTTCAACTCTTAATGATCGGCTATGAAAAGCCAACTGAGAGACCTGAGCCCTAGGACCATACGTCGGGACTACCGGCCGTGGTGACTCCTTGCTGTCCCCAGTCCGCCTGGCCTTGCTGCTATTCCAGTTTAAACTGTTCTGCCTGCGGTTATGGAACCCCTACCTGTCCCAGACCTGCTGTTTTCAAACTCTTAATGATCGGCTATGAAAAGCCAACTGAGATTTATTCCTGATTATTATTTGACCATGCTTGTCACTTATGAACATTTTTGAACATCTTGGCATGGTTCTGTTATAATCTCCACCCGGCACAGCCAGAAGAGGACTGGCCACCCCTCATAGCCTGGTTCCTCTCTAGGTTTCTTCCTAGGTTTTCGCCTTTCTAGGGAGTTTTTCCTAGCCACCGTGCTTCTACACCTGCATTACTAGCTGTTTGGGGTTTTAGGCTGGGTTTCTGTACAGCACTTCGAGATATTAGCTGATGTAAGAAGGGCTATATAAAATAAAATTGATTGATTGATTGACTAGAGCCTCCATACTGTCTAGCAGTCTGAACATTAGACTAGAGCCTCCATAGTGTCTGTATAGCAGTCTGAACATTAGACTAGAGCCTCCATAGTGTCTAGCAGTCTGAACATTAGACTAGAGCCTCCATAGTGTCTAGCAGTCTGAACATTAGACTAGAGCCTCCATAGTGTCTAGCAGTCTGAGCATTAGACTAGAGCCTCCATACTGTCTAGCAGTCTGAACATTAGACTAGAGCCTCCATAGTGTCTGTATAGCAGTCTGAACATTAGACTAGAGCCTCCATAGTGTCTAGCAGTCTGAACATTAGACTAGAGCCTTCATAGTGTCTAGCAGTCCTGAACATTAGACTAGAGCCTCCATAGTGTCTAGCAGTCTGAACATTAGACTAGAGCCTCCATAGTGTCTAGCAGTCTGAACATTAGACTAGAGCCTCCATAGTGTCTAGCAGTCTGAACATTAGACTAGAGCCTCCATAGTGTCTAGCAGTCTGAACATTAGACTAGAGCCTCCATAGTGTCTGTACAGCAGTCTGAACATTAGACTAGAGCCTCCATAGTGTCTGTACAGCAGTCTGAACATTAGACTAGAGCCTCCATAGTGTCTAGCAGTCTGAACATTAGACTAGAGCACTCCATAGTGTCTGTACAGCAGTCTGTACATTAGACTAGAGCCTCCATAGTGTCTAGCAGTCTGAACATTAGACTAGAGCCTCCATAGTGTCTAGCAGTCTGAACATTAGACTAGAGCCTCCATAGTGTCTAGCTAGTCTGAACATTAGACTAGAGCCTCCATAGTGTCTAGCAGTCTGAACATTAGACTAGAGCCTCCATAGTGTCTGTACAGCAGTCTGAACATTAGACTAGAGCCTCCATAGTGTCTAGCAGTCTGAACATTAGACTAGAGCCTCCATAGTGTCTAGCAGTCTGAACGTTAGACTAGAGCCTCCATAGTGTCTGTCAGCAGTCTGAACATTAGACTAGAGCCTCCATAGTGTCTAGCAGTCTGAACATTAGACTAGAGCCTCCATAGTGTCTAGCAGTCTGAACATTAGACTAGAGCCTCCATAGTGTCTAGCAGTCTGAACATTAGACTAGAGCCTCCATAGTGTCTAGCAGTCTGAACATTAGACTAGAGCCTCCATAGTGTCTAGCAGTCTGAACATTAGACTAGAGCCTCCATAGTGTCTAGCAGTCTGGACATTAGACTAGAGCCTCCATAGTGTCTGTACAGCAGTCTGAACATTAGACTAGAGCCTCCATAGTGTCTAGCAGTCTGAACATTAGACTAGAGCCTCCATAGTGTCTAGCAGTCTGAACATTAGACTAGAGCCTCCATAGTGTCTGTGCAGCAGTCTGAACGTTAGACTAGAGCCTCCATAGTGTCTAGCAGTCTGAACATTAGACTAGAGCCTCCATAGTGTCTAGCAGTCTGAACATTAGACTAGAGCCTCCATAGTGTCTAGCAGTCTGAACATTAGACTAGAGCCTCCATAGTGTCTAGCAGTCTGAACATTAGACTAGAGCCTCCATAGTGTCTAGCAGTCTGAACATTAGACTAGAGCCTCCATAGTGTCTAGCAGTCTGAACATTAGACTAGAGCCTCCATAGTGTCTGTACAGCAGTCTGAACATTAGACTAGAGCCTGCATAGTGTCTAGCAGTCTGAACATTAGACTAGAGCCTCCATAGTGTCTAGCAGTCTGAACAGTAGGCTATAGCCTCCATAGTGTCTGTGCAGCAGTCTGAACATTAGACTAGAGCGTCCATAGTGTCTGTACAGCAGTCTGAACATTAGACTAGAGCCTCCATAGTGTCTAGCAGTCTGAACATTAGACTAGAGCCTCCATAGTGTCTGTACAGCAGTCTGAACATTAGACTAGAGCCTCCATAGTGTCTAGCAGTCTGAACATTAGACTAGAGCCTCCATAGTGTCTAGCAGTCTGAACATTAGACTAGAGCCTCCATAGTGTCTGTACAGCAGTCTGAACATTAGACTAGAGCCTCCATAGTGTCTAGCAGTCTGAACATTAGACTAGAGCCTCCATAGTGTCTGTACAGCAGTCTGAACATTAGACTAGAGCCTCCATAGTGTCTAGCAGTCTGAACATTAGACTAGAGCCTCCATAGTGTCTGTACAGCAGTCTGTACATTAGACTAGAGCCTCCATAGTGTCTAGCAGTCTGAACATTAGACTAGAGCCTCCATAGTGTCTGTACAGCAGTCTGAACATTAGACTAGAGCCCTCCATAGTGTCTAGCAGTCTGAACATTAGACTAGAGCCTCCATAGTGTCTAGCAGTCTGAACATTAGACTAGAGCCTCCATAGTGTCTAGCAGTCTGAACATTAGACTAGAGCCTCCATAGTGTCTGTACAGCAGTCTGAACATTAGACTAGAGCCTCCATAGTGTCTACAGCAGTCTGTACATTAGACTAGAGCCTCCATAGTGTCTAGCAGTCTGAACATTAGACTAGAGCCTCCATAGTGTACAGCAGTCTGAACATTAGACTAGAGCCTCCATAGTGTCTAGCAGTCTGAACATTAGACTAGAGCCTTCATAGTGTCTAGCAGTCTGAACATTAGACTAGAGCCTCCATAGTGTCTAGCAGTCTGAACATTAGACTAGAGCCTCCATAGTGTCTAGCAGTCTGAACATTAGACTAGAGCCTCCATAGTGTCTGTACAGCAGTCTGAACATTAGACTAGAGCCTCCATAGTGTCTAGCAGTCTGAACATTAGACTAGAGCCTTCATAGTGTCTAGCAGACTGAACATTAGACTAGAGCCTCCATAGTGTCTGTACAGCAGCCTGAACATTAGACTAGAGCCTGCATAGTGTCTAGCAGTCTGAACATTAGACTAGAGCCTCCATAGTGTCTGTACAGCAGTCTGAACATTAGACTAGAGCCTCCATAGTGTCTGTACAGCAGTCTGAACATTAGACTAGAGCCTCCATAGTGTCTAGCAGTCTGAACATTAGACTAGAGCCTCCATAGTGTCTAGCAGTCTGAACATTAGACTAGAGCCTCCATAGTGTCTAGCAGTCTGAACATTAGACTAGAGCCTTCATAGTGTCTAGCAGTCTGAACATTAGACTAGAGCCTCCATAGTGTCTAGCAGTCTGAACATTAGACTAGAGCCTCCATAGTGTCTAGCAGTCTGAACATTAGACTAGAGCCTCCATAGTGTCTGTACAGCAGTCTGAACATTAGACTAGAGCCTCCATAGTGTCTAGCAGTCTGAACATTAGACTAGAGCCTCCATAGTGTCTGTACAGCAGTCTGAACAATAGACTAGAGCCTCCATAGTGTCTGTACAGCAGTCTGTACATTAGACTAGAGCCTGCATAGTGTCTAGCAGTCTGAACATTAGACTAGAGCCTGCATAGTGTCTAGCAGTCTGAACATTAGACTAGAGCCTCCATAGTGTCTGTACAGCAGTCTGAACATTAGACTAGAGCCTCCATAGTGTCTGTACAGCAGTCTGTACATTAGACTAGAGCCTCCATAGTGTCTAGCAGTCTGAACATTAGACTAGAGCCTCCATAGTGTACAGCAGTCTGAACATTAGACTAGAGCCTCCATAGTGTCTAGCAGTCTGAACATTAGACTAGAGCCTTCATAGTGTCTAGCAGTCTGAACATTAGACTAGAGCCTCCATAGTGTCTAGCAGTCTGAACATTAGACTAGAGCCTCCATAGTGTCTGTACAGCAGTCTGAACATTAGACTAGAGCCTGCATAGTGTCTAGCAGTCTGAACATTAGACTAGAGCCTGCATAGTGTCTAGCAGTCTGAACATTAGACTAGAGCCTCCATAGTGTCTAGCAGTCTGAACATTAGACTAGAGCCTCCATAGTGTCTAGCAGTCTGAACATTAGACTAGAGCCTCCATAGTGTCTGTACAGCAGTCTGAACATTAGACTAGAGCCTCCATACTGTGTAGCAGTCTGAACATTTGTCTAGAGCCTCCATAGTGTCTGTACAGCAGTCTGAACATTAGACTAGAGCCTCCATAGTGTCTAGCAGTCTGAACATTAGACTAGAGCCTCCATAGTGTCTAGCAGTCTGAACATTAGACTAGAGCCTCCATTGTGTCTAGCAGTCTGAACATTAGACTAGAGCCTCCATAGTGTCTAGCAGTCTGAACATTAGACTAGAGCCAACATAGTGTCTGTACAGCAGTCTGAACATTAGACTGGAGCCTCCATAGTGTCTAGCAGTCTGAACATTAGACTAGAGCCTCCATAGTGTCTAGCAGTCTGAACATTAGACTAGAGCCTCCATAGTGTCTGTACAGCAGTCTGAACATTAGACTAGAGCCTCCATAGTGTCTAGCAGTCTGAACATTAGACTAGAGCCTCCATAGTGTCTAGCAGTCTGAACATTAGACTAGAGCCTCCATAGTGTCTGTACAGCAGTCTGAACATTAGACTAGAGCCTCCATAGTGTCTAGCAGTCTGAACATTAGACTAGAGCCCTCCATAGTGGTCTACAGCAGTCTGAACATTAGACTAGAGCCTCCATAGTGTCTGTACAGCAGTCTGAACATTAGACTAGAGCCTCCATAGTGTCTGTACAGCAGTCTGAACATTAGACTAGAGCCTCCATAGTGTCTGTACAGCAGTCTGAACATTAGACTAGAGCCTCCATAGTGTCTAGCAGTCTGAACATTAGACTAGAGCCTCCATAGTGTCTAGCAGTCCTGAACAGTTAGACTAGAGCCTCCATAGTGTCTAGCAGTCTGAACATTAGACTAGAGCCTCCATAGTGTCTGTACAGCGGTCTGAACATTAGACTAGAGCCTCCATAGTGTCTGTACAGCAGTCTGAACATTAGACTAGAGCCTCCATAGTGTCTAGCAGTCTGAACATTAGACTAGAGCCTCCATAGTGTCTAGCAGTCTGAACATTAGACTAGAGCCTCCATAGTGTCTGTACATCAGTCTGAACATTAGACTAGAGCCTCCATACTGTCTAGCAGTCTGAACATTAGACTAGAGCCTCCATAGTGTCTGTACAGCAGTCTGAACATTAGACTAGAGCCTCCATAGTGTCTAGCAGTCTGAACATTAGACTAGAGCCTCCATAGTGTCTAGCAGTCTGAACATTAGACTAGAGCCTCCATAGTGTCTAGCAGTCTGAACATTAGACTAGAGCCTCCATAGTGTCTAGCAGTCTGAACATTAGACTAGAGCCAACATAGTGTCTGTACAGCAGTCTGAACATTAGACTGGAGCCTCCATAGTGTCTAGCAGTCTGAACATTAGACTAGAGCCTGCATAGTGTCTAGCAGTCTGAACATTAGACTAGAGCCTCCATAGTGTCTAGCAGTCTGAACAGTAGACTAGAGCCTCCATAGTGTCTGTGCAGCAGTCTGAACATTAGACTAGAGCCTCCATAGTGTCTGTACAGCAGTCTGAACATTAGACTAGAGCCTCCATAGTGTCTAGCAGTCTGAACATTAGACTAGAGCCTCCATAGTGTCTAGCAGTCTGAACATTAGACTAGAGCCTCCATAGTGTCTAGCAGTCTGAACATTAGACTAGAGCCTCCATAGTGTCTGTACAGCAGTCTGAACATTAGACTAGAGCCTCCATAGTGTCTAGCAGTCTGAACATTAGACTAGAGCCTCCATAGTGTCTAGCAGTCTGAACATTAGACTAGAGCCTCCATAGTGTCTGTACAGCAGTCTGAACATTAGACTAGAGCCTCCATAGTGTCTAGCAGTCTGAACATTAGACTAGAGCCTCCATAGTGTCTGTACAGCAGTCTGAACATTAGACTAGAGCCTCCATAGTGTCTGTACAGCAGTCTGAACATTAGACTAGAGCCTCCATAGTGTCTAGCAGTCTGAACATTAGACTAGAGCCTCCATAGTGTCTAGCAGTCTGAACATTAGACTAGAGCCTCCATAGTGTCTGTACAGCAGTCTGAACATTAGACTAGAGCCTCCATAGTGTCTAGCAGTCTGAACATTAGACTAGAGCCTCCATAGTGTCTGTACAGCAGTCTGAACATTAGACTAGAGCCTCCATAGTGTCTAGCAGTCTGAACATTAGACTAGAGCCTCCATAGTGTCTAGCAGTCTGAACATTAGACTAGAGCCTCCATAGTGTCTAGCAGTCTGAACATTAGACTAGAGCCTCCATAGTGTCTAGCAGTCTGAACATTAGACTAGAGCCTCCATAGTGTCTGTACAGCAGTCTGAACATTAGACTAGAGCCTCCATAGTGTCTGTACAGCAGTCTGAACATTAGACTAGAGCCTCCATAGTGTCTGTACAGCAGTCTGAACATTAGACTAGAGCCTCCATAGTGTCTAGCAGTCTGAACATTAGACTAGAGCCTCCATAGTGTCTAGCAGTCTGAACATTAGACTAGAGCCTCCATAGTGTCTGTACAGCAGTCTGAACATTAGACTAGAGCCTCCATAGTGTCTAGCAGTCTGAACATTAGACTAGAGCCTCCATAGTGTCTAGCAGTCTGAACATTAGACTAGAGCCTCCATAGTGTCTAGCAGTCTGAACATTAGACTAGAGCCTCCATAGTGTCTAGCAGTCTGAACATTAGACTAGAGCCTCCATAGTGTCTAGCAGTCTGAACATTAGACTAGAGCCTCCATAGTGTCTAGCAGTCTGAACATTAGACTAGAGCCTCCATAGTGTCTGTACAGCAGTCTGAACATTAGACTAGAGCCTCCATAGTGTCTAGCAGTCTGAACATTAGACTAGAGCCTCCATAGTGTCTAGCAGTCTGAACATTAGACTAGAGCCTCCATAGTGTCTAGCAGTCTGAACATTAGACTAGAGCCTCCATAGTGTCTAGCAGTCTGAACATTAGACTAGAGCCTCCATAGTGTCTAGCAGTCTGAACATTAGACTAGAGCCTCCATAGTGTCTGTAGCAGTCTGAACATTAGACTAGAGCCTCCATAGTGTCTAGCAGTCTGAACATTAGACTAGAGCCTCCATAGTGTCTAGCAGTCTGAGTGGTCTTAGCAGTCCTGAACATTAGACGAGAGCCTCCATAGTGTCTAGCAGTCTGAACGTTAGACTAGAGCCTCCATAGTGTCTTAGCAGTCTGATACATTAGACTAGAGCCCTCCATAGTGTCTAGCAGTCTGAACATTAGACTAGAGCCTCCATTGTGTCCTGTAGCAGTCCTGAACATTAGACTAGAGCCTCCATAGTGTCTTAGCAGTCTGAACATTAGACTAGAGCCTCCATAGTGTCGTACAGCAGTCTGAACATTAGACTAGAGCCTCCATAGTGTCTAGCAGTCTGAACATTAGACTAGAGCCTCCATAGTGTCTAGCAGTCTGAACATTAGACTAGAGCCTCCATAGTGTCTAGCAGTCTGAACATTAGACTAGAAGCCTCATAGTGTTCTAGCAGTCTGAACATTAGACTAGAGCCTCCATAGTGTCTAGCAGTCTGAACATTAGACTAAGCCTCAATAGTGTCTAGCAGTCTGAACATTTAGACTAGACTAGAGCCTCCATAGTGTCTAGCAGTCTGAACATTAGACTAGAGCCTCCATAGTGTCTAGCAGTCTGAACATTAGACTAGAGCCTCCATAGTGTCTAGCAGTCTGAACATTAGACTAGAGCCTCCATAGTGTCTGTACAGCAGTCTGAACATTAGACTAGAGCCTCCATAGTGTCTAGCAGTCTGAACATTAGACTAGAGCCTCCATAGTGTCTGTACAGCAGTCTGAACATTAGACTAGAGCCTCCATAGTGTCTAGCAGTCTGAACATTAGACTAGAGCCTCCATAGTGTCTAGCAGTCTGAACATTAGACTAGAGCCTCCATAGTGTCTAGCAGTCTGAACATTAGACTAGAGCCTCCATAGTGTCTAGCAGTCTGAACATTAGACTAGAGCCTCCATAGTGTCTGTACAGCAGTCTGAACATTAGACTAGAGCCTCCATAGTGTCTAGCAGTCTGAACATTAGACTAGAGCCTCCATTCCATAGTGTCTAGCAGTCTGAACATTAGACTAGAGCCTCCATAGTGTCTAGCAGTCTGAACATTAGACTAGAGCCTCCATAGTGTCTAGCAGTCTGAACATTAGACTAGAGCCTCCATAGTGTCTAGCAGTCTGAACATTAGACTAGAGCCTCCATAGTGTCTGTACAGCAGTCTGAACATTAGACTAGAGCCTCCATAGTGTCTAGCAGTCTGAACATTAGACTAGAGCCTCCATAGTGTCTAGCAGTCTGAACATTAGACTAGAGCCTCCATAGTGTCTAGCAGTCTGAACATTAGACTAGAGCCTCCATAGTGTCTAGCAGTCTGAACATTAGACTAGAGCCTCCATAGTGTCTAGCAGTCTGAACATTAGACTAGAGCCTCCATAGTGTCTTAGCAGTCTGAACATTAGACTAGAGCCTCCATAGTGTCTAGCAGTCTGAACATTAGACTAGAGCCTCCATAGTGTCTAGCAGTCTGATCTGAACATTAGACTAGAGCCTCCATAGTGTCTAGCAGTCTGAACATTAGACTAGAGCCTCCATAGTGTCTGTAAGCAGTCTGAACATTAGACTAGAGCCTCCATAGTGTCTAAGCAGTCTGAACATTAGACTAGAGCCTCCATAGTGTCTAGCAGTCTGAACATTAGACTAGAGCCTCCATAGTGTCTGTACAGCAGTCTGAACATTAGACTAGAGCCTCCATAGTGTCTAGCAGTCTGAACATTAGACTAGAGCCTCCATAGTGTCTAGCAGTCTGAACATTAGACTAGAGCCTCCATAGTGTCTAGCAGTCTGAACATTAGACTAGAGCCTCCATAGTGTCTGTACAGCAGTCTGAACATTAGACTAGAGCCTCCATAGTGTCTGTACAGCAGTCTGAACATTAGACTAGAGCCTCCATAGTGTCTAGCAGTCTGAACATTAGACTAGAGCCTCCATAGTGTCTAGCAGTCTGAACAGTTAGACTAGAGCCTCCATACCATAGTGCTCTAAGCAGTCTGAACATTAGACTAGAGCCTCCATAGTGTCTGTACAGCAGTCTGAACATTAGACTAGAGCCTCCATAGTGTCTAGGCAGTCTGAACATTAGACTAGAGCCTCCATAGTGTCTATAGCAGTCTGAACTATAGACTAGAGCCTCCATAGTGTCTAGCAGTCTGAACATTAGACTAGAGCCTCCATAGTGTCTAGCAGTCTGAACAATTTAGACTAGGAGCCATCCATAGTTGTCTGTACAGCAGTCTGAAACATTAGACTAGAGCCTCCATAGTGTCTGTCAGCAGTCTGAACATTAGACTAGAGCCTCCCATAGTGTCTAGCAGTCTGAACATTAGACTAGAGCCTCCATAGTGTCGTAGCAGTCTGAACATTAGACTAGAGCCTCCATAGTGTCTGTACAGCAGTCTTGAACATTAGACTAGAGCCTCCATAGTGTCTAGCAGTCCTGAACATTAGACTAGAGCCTCCATAGTGTCTGTACAGCAGTCTGAACATTAGACTAGAGCCTCCATAGTGTCTGTACAGCAGTCTGAACATTAGACTAGAGCCTCCATAGTGTCTAGCAGTCTGAACATTAGACTAGAGCCTCCATAGTGTCTGTACAGCAGTCTGAACATTAGACTAGAGCCTCCATAGTGTCTAGCAGTCTGAACATTAGACTAGAGCCTCCATAGTGTCTAGCAGTCTGAACATTAGACTAGAGCCTCCATAGTGTCTGTAAGCAGTCTGAACATTAGACTAGAGCCTCCATAGTGTCTAGCAGTCTGAACATTAGACTAGAGCCTCCATAGTGTCTGTACAGCAGTCTGAACATTAGACTAGAGCCTCCATAGTGTCTAGCAGTCTGAACATTAGACTAGAGCCTCCATAGTGTCTGTACAGCAGTCTGAACATTAGACTAGAGCCTCCATAGTGTCTAGCAGTCTGAACATTAGACTAGAGCCTCCATAGTGTCTGTACAGCAGTCTAGTCTGAACATTAGACTAGAGCCTCCATAGTGTCTAGCAGTCTGAACATTAGACTAGAGCCTCCATAGTGTCTAGCAGTCTGAACATTAGACTAGAGCCTCCATAGTGTCTGTACAGCAGTCTGAACATTAGACTAGAGCCTCCATAGTGTCTAGCAGTCTGAACATTAGACTAGAGCCTCCATAGTGTCTGTACAGCAGTCTGAACATTAGACTAGAGCCTCCATAGTGTCTAGCAGTCTGAACATTAGACTAGAGCCTCCATAGTGTCTAGCAGTCTGAACATTAGACTAGAGCCTCCATAGTGTCTAGCAGTCTGAACATTAGACTAGAGCCTCCATAGTGTCTGTACAGCAGTCTGAACATTAGACTAGAGCCTCCATAGTGTCTAGCAGTCTGAACATTAGACTAGAGCCTCCATAGTGTCTAGCAGTCTGAACATTAGACTAGAGCCTCCATAGTGTCTAGCAGTCTGATGAACATTAGACTAGAGCCTCCATAGTGTCTAGCAGTCTGAACATTAGACTAGAGCCTCCATAGTGTCTAGCAGTCTGAACATTAGACTAAGCCTCCATAGTGTCTAGCAGTCTGAACATTAGACTAGAGCCTCCATAGTGTCTAGCAGTCTGAACATTAGACTAGAGCCTCCATAGTGTCCTAGCAGTCTGAACATTAGACTAGAGCCTCCATAGTGTCTAGCAGTCTGAACATTAGACTAGAGCCTCCATAGGTTGTCTAGCAGTCTGAACATTAGACTAGAGCCTCCATAGTGTCTGTACAGCAGTCTGAACATTAGACTAGAGCCTCCATAGTGTCTGTACAGCAGTCTGAACATTAGACTAGAGCCTCCATAGTGTCTGTAGCAGTCTGAACATTAGACTAGAGCCTCCATAGTGTCTAGCAGTCTGAACATTAGACTAGAGCCTCCATAGTGTCTAGCAGTCTGAACATTAGACTAGAGCCTCATAGTGTCTAGCAGTCTGAACATTAGACTAGAGCCTCCATAGTGTCTGTACAGCAGTCTGAACATTAGACTAGAGCCTCCATAGTGTCCAGCAGTCTGAACATTAGACTAGAGCCTCCATAGTGTCCAGCAGTCTGAACATTAGACTAGAGCCTCCATAGTGTCTGTACAGAAGCCTGAACTTTAGACGTCCCTATGATAGGGGCTTACAATAGATTTGATAGGTAGAATACTCCTAGGCAGACTAACAGGCATAATACTCCAAGGCAGACTAACAGGCAGACTAACAGGTAGAATACTCCAAGCAGACTAACAGGTAGAATACTCACAGGCAGACTAACAGGTAGACATACTCCAAGGCAGACTAACAGGCTAGACTACTCCAAGGCAGACTAACAGGTAGAATACTCCAAGGCAGACTAACAGGTAGAATACTCCAAGGCAGACTAACAGTAGAATACTCCAAGGCAGACTAACAGGCAACTAGAATACTCCAAGGCAGACTAACAGCATAAAACTCCAAGGCAGACTAAACAGGTAGACTAACAGGTATAAATACTCCCAAGGGCAGACTGACTGGTAGGCAACAGGTAAAATACTCCAAGGCAGACTAACAGACCATAGAATACTCAAGGCAGGACTAACAGGTAGAATACTCCAAGGCAGACTAAAAGGTAGACTAACTCCAGGCAGAAAATACTCCAAGGGGCAGACTAACAGGTATAGACTAACAGTAGAAATACTCCAAGGCAGACAACAGTAGAATACTAAAAGGCAGACTAACAGGATAATACTCCAAGGCAGACCTAAAACAGGTAGACTACGCCCACAGACAACAGTAGAATACTCCAAGGCAGACTAACAGGTAGATAATACTCCAAGGCAGACTAAAAGGCAGACTAACAGGCATAATACTCCAAGCAGACTAACAGGTAGAAAAAAAAAAATAAAAAAAAAAAAAAAAAAAAAAAAAAACAAAAAAAAAATAAAAAAAAAAAAAAAAAAAAAAAAAAAAAAAAAAAAAAAAAAGAATACTCCAAGGCAGACTAACAGGTAGAATACTCCAAGGCAGACTAACAGGCAGAATTACTCCAAGGCAGACTAACAGGTAGAATACTCCAAGGCAGACTAACAGGCAGACTAACAGTAGAATACTCCAAGACAGACTAAACAGGCAGAATAACAGGCAGAATACTCCAAGGCAGACTAACAGGCAGACTAACAGGCAGAATACTCCAAGGCAGACTAACAGGCAGACTTAACAGGTAAATACTCCAAGGCAGACTAACAGGCAGACTAACATGTAATACTCCAAGGCAACTAACAGTAACAGAATACTCCAAGGCAGACTAACAGTAGAATACTCCAAGGCAGACTAACAGTAACATGTAGAATACTCCGAAGGCAGACTAACATGTTAGAATACTCCAAGCAGACTAACAGGTAGAATACTCCAAGGCAGACTAACAGGTAAAAGAATACTCCAAGGCAGACTAACATGTAGATTACTCCAAGGCAGACTAACAGGTAGATATACTCCAAGGCAGACTAACAGCAGAATACTCCAAGGCAGACTAACAGGTAGAATACTCCCAAGGCAGACTAACAGGTAGAATACTCCAAGCAGACTAACAGGCAGATACTAACAGGCAGACTAACAGGTAGAATACTCCAAGGCAGACTAACAGGTAGAATACTCCAAGGCAGACTAACAGGTCAAACTAACAGGCAGACTAACAGGTAGAATACTCCAAGGCAGACTAACAGGTAGACTAACAGGCAGACTAACAGGTAGAAATACTCCAAGGCAGACTAACAGGAAGACTAACAGAATAAAAAAACCCCCCTCCAAGGAGCAGACTAACAGCAGACTAACAAGGTAGAATAACTCCAAGGCAGACTAACAGGCAGACTAACAGGTAGAATACTCCAAGGCAGACTACAGCAGACTAACCTAACAGGTAGATACTCCAAGGCGACTAACATGGTAGATTACTCCAAGGCAGACTAACAGGTAGAATACTCCAAGGCAGACTAACAGGCAGAATACTCCAAGGCAGACTAACAGGTAGAATACTCCAAGGCAGACTAACAGGTAGAATACTCCAAGGCAGACTAACAGGCAGACTAACAGGCAGACTAACAGGTAGAATACTCCAAGGCAGACTAACAGGTAGAATACTCCAAGGCAGACTAACAGGCAGACTAACAGGCAGACTAACAGGTAGAATACTCCAAGGCAGACTAACAGGGTAGACTAACAGGCAGACTAACAGGTAGAATACTCCAAGGCAGACTAACAGGTAGAATACTCCAAGGCAGACTAACAGGCAGACTAACAGGTAGAATACTCCAAGGCAGACTAACAGCAGACTAACAGGTAGAATACTCCAAGCAAGACTAAAGGCAGACTAACAGGCAGAATACTCCAAGACAGACTAACAGGCAGACTAACAGGCAGAATACTCCAAGGCAGACTAACAGGCAGACTAACAGGCAGAATACTCCAAGGCAGACTAACAGGCAGACTAACAGGTAGAATACTCCAAGGCAGACTAACAGGTAGAATACTCCAAGGCAGACTAACAGGTAGAATACTCCAAGGCAGACTAACAGGTAGAATACTCCAAGGCAGACTAACATGTAGATTACTCCGAGGCAGACTAACAGGTAGAATACTCCAAGGCAGACTAACAGGTAGAATACTCCAAGGCAGACTAACAGGTAGAATACTCCAAGGCAGACTAACATGTAGATTACTCCAAGGCAGACTAACAGGTAGAATACTCCAAGGCAGACTAACAGGCAGAATACTCCAAGGCAGACTAACAGGTAGAATACTCCAAGGCAGACTAACAGGTAGAATACTCCAAGGCAGACTAACAGGCAGACTAACAGGTAGAATACTCCAAGGCAGACTAACAGGTAGACTAACCGGTAGAATACTCCAAGGCAGACTAACAGGTAGAATACTCCAAGGCAGACTAACAGGCAGACTAACCGGTAGAATACTCCAAGGCAGACTAACAGGCAGACTAACAGGAAGACTAACGGGTAGAATACTCCAAGGTAGACTAACCGGTAGAATACTCCAAGGCAGACTAACAGGTAGAATACTCCAAGGCAGACTAACAGGCAGACTAACAGGTAGAATACTCCAAGGCAGACTAACAGGTAGACTAACCGGTAGACTAACGGGTAGAATACTCCAAGGCAGACTAACAGGTAGACTAACAGGCAGACTAACAGGTAGAATACTCCAAGGCAGACTAACAGGTAGAATACTCCAAGGCATGACTAACAGGGGTAGTACTAACCGGTAGAATACTCCAAGGCAGACTAACAGGTAGAATACTCCAAGGCAGACTAACAGGTAGAATACTCCAAGGCAGACTAACAGGCAGACTAACGGGCAGAATACTCCAAGGCAGACTAACAGGTAGAATACTCCAAGGCAGACTAACAGGTAGAATACTCCAAGGCAGACTAACAGGCAGACTAACCGGTAGAATACTCCAAGGCAGACTAACAGGTAGAATACTCCAAGGCAGACTAACAGGTAGAATACTCCAAGGCAGACTAACAGGCAGACTAACGGGCAGAATACTCCAAGGCAGACTAACAGGCAGACTAACAGGCAGAATACTCCAAGGCAGACTAACAGGTAGAATACTCCAAGGCAGAATAACAGGTAGAATACTCCAAGGCAGACTAACAGGTAGAATACTCCAAGGCAGACTAACAGGTAGAATACTCCAAGGCAGACTAACAGGCAGAATACTCCAAGGCAGACTAACAGGCAGACTAACAGGCAGACTAACCGGCAGAATACTCCAAGGCAGACTAACAGGCAGACTAACAGGCAGACTAACAGGCAGACTAACAGGCAGAATACTCCAAGGCAGACTAACAGGCAGAATACTCCAAGGCAGACTAACAGGTAGAATACTCCAAGGCAGACTAACAGGCAGAATACTCCAAGGCAGACTAACAGGTAGAATACTCCAAGGCAGACTAACAGGTAGAATACTCCAAGGCAGACTAACAGGCAGACTAACAGGTAGAATACTCCAAGGCAGACTAACATGTAGATTACTCCAAGGCAGACTAACAGGTAGAATACTCCAAGGCAGACTAACATGTAGATTACTCCAAGGCAGACTAACAGGTAGAATACTCCAAGGCAGACTAACAGGCAGAATACTCCAAGGCAGACTAACATGTAGATTACTCCAAGGCAGACTAACAGGTAGAATACTCCAAGGCAGACTAACAGGTAGAATACTCCAAGGCAGACTAACAGGCAGACTAACAGGTAGAATACTCCAAGGCAGACTAACAGGTAGACTAACAGGCAGACTAACAGGTAGAATACTCCAAGGCAGACTAACAGGTAGAATATTCCAAGGCAGACTAACAGGTAGACTAACCGGTAGAATACTCCAAGGCAGACTAACAGGTAGATTACTCCAAGGCAGACTAACAGGTAGAATACTCCAAGGCAGACTAACAGGCAGACTAACAGGTAGAATACTCCAAGGCAGACTAACAGGCAGACTAACAGGCAGAATACTCCAAGGCAGACTAACAGGCAGACTAACAGGCAGAATACTCCAAGGCAGACTAACAGGCAGAATACTCCAAGGCAGACTAACAGGTAGAATACTCCAAGGCAGACTAACAGGCAGACTAACAGGCAGACTAACAGGCAGAATACTCCAAGGCAGACTAACAGGCAGAATACTCCAAGGCAGACTAACAGGTAGAATACTCCAAGGCAGACTAACAGGCAGAATACTCCAAGGCAGACTAACAGGTAGAATACTCCAAGGCAGACTAACAGGTAGAATACTCCAAGGCAGACTAACAGGTAGAATACTCCAAGGCAGACTAACAGGCAGACTAACAGGCAGACTAACAGGTAGAATACTCCAAGGCAGACTAACAGGTAGAATACTCCAAGGCAGACTAACAGGTAGAATACTCCAAGGCAGACTAACAGGTAGAATACTCCAAGGCAGACTAACAGGCAGAATACTCCAAGGCAGACTAACAGATAGAATACTCCAAGGCAGACTAACAGGTAGAATACTCCAAGGCAGACTAACAGGCAGACTAACAGGCAGAATACTCCAAGGCAGACTAACAGGCAGACTAACAGGTAGAATACTCCAAGGCAGACTAACAGGCAGAATACTCCAAGGCAGACTAACAGGCAGATTACTCCAAGGCAGACTAACAGGTAGAATACTCCAAGGCAGACTAACGGGTAGAATACTCCAAGGCAGACTAACAGGTAGACTAACAGGTAGAATACTCCAAGGCAGACTAACAGGTAGAATACTCCAAGGCAGACTAACAGGTAGAATACTCCAAGGCAGACTAACAGGCAGAATACTCCAAGGCAGACTAACAGGTAGAATACTCCAAGGCAGACTAACGGGTAGAATACTCCAAGGCAGACTAACAGGTAGAATACTCCAAGGCAGACTAACGGGTAGAATACTCCAAGGCAGACTAACAGGTAGAATACTCCAAGGCAGACTAACGGGTAGAATACTCCAAGGCAGACTAACAGGTAGAATACTCCCAGGTAGACTAACGGGCAGACTAACAGGCAGACTAACAGGCAGAATACTCCAAGGCAGACTAACAGGTAGAATACTCCAAGGCAGACTAACGGGTAGAATACTCCAAGGCAGACTAACAGGTAGAATACTCCAAGGCAGACTAACAGGCAGACTAACAGGCAGACTAACAGGTAGAATACTCCAAGGCAGACTAACAGGTAGACTAACAGGCAGACTAACAGGTAGAATACTCCAAGGCAGACTAACAGGTAGAATACTCCAAGGCAGACTAACAGGTAGAATACTCCAAGGCAGACTAACGGGTAGAATACTCCAAGGCAGACTAACAGGTAGAATACTCCAAGGCAGACTAACAGGCAGACTAACAGGTAGAATACTCCAAGGCAGACTAACAGGCAGACTAACAGGCAGAATACTCCAAGACAGACTAACAGGCAGACTAACAGGCAGAATACTCCAAGGCAGACTAACAGGCAGACTAACAGGCAGACTAACAGGCAGAATACTCCAAGGCAGACTAACAGGCAGACTAACAGGTAGAATACTCCAAGGCAGACTAACAGGCAGACTAACAGGTAGAATACTCCAAGGCAGACTAACAGGCAGACTAACAGGCAGACTAACAGGTAGAATACTCCAAGGCAGACTAACAGGCAGAATACTCCAAGGCAGACTAACAGGCAGACTAACAGGTAGAATACTCCAAGGCAGACTAACAGGTAGACTAACCGGTAGAATACTCCAAGGCAGACTAACAGGTAGAATACTCCAAGGCAGACTAACGGGTAGAATACTCCAAGGCAGACTAACAGGTAGAATACTCCAAGGCAGACTAACAGGTAGACTAACCGGTAGAATACTCCAAGGCAGACTAACAGGTAGAATACTCCAAGGCAGACTAACGGGTAGAATACTCCAAGGCAGACTAACAGGTAGAATACTCCAAGGCAGACTAACCGGTAGAATACTCCAAGGCAGACTAACAGGCAGACTAACAGGTAGAATACTCCAAGGCAGACTAACAGGTAGAATACTCCAAGGCAGACTAACAGGCAGACTAACGGGCAGAATACTCCAAGGCAGACTAACAGGCAGACTAACAGGCAGAATACTCCAAGGCAGACTAACAGGTAGAATACTCCAAGGCAGACTAACAGGTAGAATACTCCAAGGCAGACTAACAGGTAGAATACTCCAAGGCAGACTAACAGGTAGAATACTCCAAGGCAGACTAACAGGCAGAATACTCCAAGGCAGACTAACAGGCAGACTAACAGGCAGACTAACCGGCAGAATACTCCAAGGCAGACTAACGGGCAGAATACTCCAAGGCAGACTAACAGGTAGAATACTCCAAGGCAGACTAACAGGCAGACTAACAGGCAGACTAACAGGCAGACTAACAGGCAGACTAACAGGCAGACTAACAGGTAGAATACTCCAAGGCAGACTAACAGGCAAACTAACAGGCAGACTAACAGGCAGAATACTCCAAGGCAGACTAACAGGCAGAATACTCCAAGGCAGACTAACAGGTAGAATACTCCAAGGCAGACTAACAGGTAGAATACTCCAAGGCAGACTAACAGGTAGAATACTCCAAGGCAGACTAACAGGCAGACTAACAGGTAGAATACTCCAAGGCAGACTAACATGTAGATTACTCCAAGGCAGACTAACAGGTAGAATACTCCAAGGCAGACTAACATGTAGATTACTCCAAGGCAGACTAACAGGTAGAATACTCCAAGGCAGACTAACAGGCAGAATACTCCAAGGCAGACTAACATGTAGATTACTCCAAGGCAGACTAACAGGTAGAATACTCCAAGGCAGACTAACAGGCAGAATACTCCAAGGCAGACTAACATGTAGATTACTCCAAGGCAGACTAACAGGTAGAATACTCCAAGGCAGACTAACAGGTAGAATACTCCAAGGCAGACTAAAAGGTAGAATACTCCAAGGCAGACTAAAAGGTAGAATACTCCAAGGCAGACTAACAGGTAGAATACTCCAAGGCAGACTAACGGGTAGAATACTCCAAGGCAGACTAACAGGTAGAATACTCCAAGGCAGACTAACAGGTAGAATACTCCAAGGCAGACTAACAGGCAGAATACTCCAAGGCAGACTAACAGGCATAATACTCCAAGGCAGACTAACAGGTAGACTAACAGGTAGAATACTCCAAGGCAGACTAACAGGCAGAATACTCCAAGGCAGACTAATAGGTAGAATACTCCAAGGCAGACTAACAGGTAGAATAAGAGCATAGAAAAGACAAGAGGTAATTCCTAAACATCTTGGCAACACAAGCAGAAGAAGCAGCAGCTCAACACAACATGAAGCAGCTCTACGACAACACACAGAAAACTGGAAGGGAAACGCACAGCACCCGACAGACCAATCGCAGACAAAAGTGGCAAGAAGAACAGTTGAAGAGAGAGAACAATTTGTGGATCAGCTAAACAGGCCTACACCAATAGAGCCAGCCAACATACCTTCATCAGGACACCCTAAACAGGCCTACACCAATAGAGCCAGCCAACATACCTTCATCAGGACACCCTAAACAGGCCTACACCAATAGAGCCAGCCAACATACCTTCATCAGGACACCCTAAACAGGCCTACACCAATAGAGCCAGCCAACATACCTTCATCAGGACACCCTAAACAGGCCTACACCAATAGAGCCAGCCAACATACCTTCATCAGGACACCCTAAACAGGCCTACACCAATAGAGCCAGCCAACATACCTTCATCAGGACACACCCTAAACAGGCCTACAACCAATAGAGCCAGCCAACATACCTTCATCAGGACACCCTAAACAGGCCTACACCAATAGAGCCAGGCCAACATACCTTCGATCAGGACACCCTAAACAGGGACCTACACCAATAGAGCCCAGCCAACATACCTTCATTCAGGACACCCTAAACAGGCCCTACACCAATAGAGCCATGCCAACATACCTTCATCAGGACACCCTAAACAGGCCTACACCAATAGAGCCAGCCAACATACCTTCATCAGGACACCCTAAACCAGGCCTACACCAATAGAGCCAGCCAACATACCTTCATCAGGACCACCCTAAACAGGCCTACACCAATAGAGCCAGCCAACATACCTTCATCAGGACACCCTAAACAGGCCTACACCAATAGAGCCAGCCAACATACCTTCATCAGGACACCCTAAACAGGCCTACACCAATAGAGCCAGCCAACATACCTTCATCAGGACACCCTAAACAGGCCTACACCAATAGAGCCAGCCAACATACCTTCATCAGGACACCCTAAACAGGCCTACACCAATAGAGCCAGCCAACATACCTTCATCAGGACACCCTAAACAGGCCTACACCAATAGGAGCCAGCCAACATACCTTCATCAGGACACCCTAAACAGGCCTACACCAATAGAGCCAGCCAAATACCTTCATCAGGGACACCCTAAACAGGCCTACACCAATAGAGCCAGCCAACATACCTTCATCAGGACACCCTAAACAGGCCTACACCAATAGAGCCAGCCAACATACCTTCATCAGGACACCCTAAACAGGCCTACACCAATAGAGCCCAGCCAACATACCTTCATCAGGACACCCTAAACAGGCCTACACCAATAGAGCCCAGCCAACATACCTTCATCAGGACACCCTAAACAGGCCTACACCAATAGAGCCAGCCAACATACCTTCATCAGGACACCCTAAACAGGCCTACACCAATAGAGCCAGCCAACATACCTTCATCAGGACACCCTAAACAGGCCTACACCAATAGAGCCAGCCAACATACCTTCATCAGGACACCCTAAACAGGCCTACACCAATAGAGCCAGCCAACATACCTTCATCAGGACACCCTAAACAGGCCTACACCAATAGAGCCAGCCAACATACCCTTCATCAGGACACCCTAAACAGGCCTACACCAATAGAGCCAGCCAACATACCTTCATCAGGACACCCTAAACAGGCCTACACCAATAGAGCCAGCCAACATACCTTCATCAGGACACCCCTAAACAGGCCTACACCAATAGAGCCAGCCAACATACCTTCATCAGGACACCCTAAACAGGCCTACACCAATAGAGCCAGCCAACATACCTTCATCAGGACACCCTAAACAGGCCTACACCAATAGAGCCCAGCCAACATACCTTCATCAGGACACCCTAAACAGGCCTACACCAATAGAGCCAGCCAACATACCTTCATCAGGACACCCTAAACAGGGCCTACACCAATAGAGCCAGCCAACATACCTTCATCAGGACACCCTAAACAGGCCTACACCAATAGAGCCAGCCAACATACCTTCATCAGGACACCCTAAACAGGCCTACACCAATAGAGCCAGCCAACATACCCTTCATCAGGACACCCTAAACAGGCCTACACCAATAGAGCCAGCCAACATACCCTTCATCAGGACACCCTAAACAGGCCTACACCAATAGAGCCAGCCAACATACCTTCATCAGGACACCCTAAACAGGCCTACACCAATAGAGCCAGCCAACATACCTTCATCAGGACACCCTAAACAGGCCTACACCAATAGAGCCAGCCAACATACCTTCATCAGGACACCCTAAACAGGCCTACACCAATAGAGCCAGCCAACATACCTTCATCAGGACACCCTAAACAGGCCTACACCAATAGAGCCAGCCAACATACCTTCATCAGGACACCCTAAACAGGCCTACACCAATAGAGCCAGCCAACATACCTTCATCAGGACACCCTAAACAGGCCTACACCAATAGAGCCAGCCAACATACCTTCATCAGGACACCCTAAACAGGCCTACACCAATAGAGCCAGCCAACATACCTTCATCAGGACACCCTAAACAGGCCTACACCAATAGAGCCAGCCAACATACCTTCATCAGGACACCCTAAACAGGCCTACACCAATAGAGCCAGCCAACATACCTTCATCAGGACACCCTAAACAGGCCTACACCAATAGAGCCAGCCAACATACCTTCATCAGGACACCCTAAACAGGCCTACACCAATAGAGCCAGCCAACATACCTTCATCAGGACACCCTAAACAGGCCTACACCAATAGAGCCAGCCAACATACCTTCATCAGGACACCCTAAACAGGCCTACACCAATAGAGCCAGCCAACATACCTTCATCAGGACACCCTAAACAGGCCTACACCAATAGAGCCAGCCAACATACCTTCATCAGGACACCCTAAACAGGCCTACACCAATAGAGCCAGCCAACATACCTTCATCAGGACACCCTAAACAGGCCTACACCAATAGAGCCAGCCAACATACCTTCATCAGGACACCCTAAACAGGCCTACACCAATAGAGCCAGCCAACATACCTTCATCAGGACACCCTAAACAGGCCTACACCAATAGAGCCAGCCAACATACCTTCATCAGGACACCCTAAACAGGCCTACACCAATAGAGCCAGCCAACATACCTTCATCAGGACACCCTAAACAGGCCTACACCAATAGAGCCAGCCAACATACCTTCATCAGGACACCCTAAACAGGCCTACACCAATAGAGCCAGCCAACATACCTTCATCAGGACACCCTAAACAGGCCTACACCAATAGAGCCAGCCAACATACCTTCATCAGGACACCCTAAACAGGCCTACACCAATAGAGCCAGCCAACATACCTTCATCAGGACACCCTAAACAGGCCTACACCAATAGAGCCAGCCAACATACCTTCATCAGGACACCCTAAACAGGCCTACACCAATAGAGCCAGCCAACATACCTTCATCAGGACACCCTAAACAGGCCTACACCAATAGAGCCAGCCAACATACCTTCATCAGGACACCCTAAACAGGCCTACACCAATAGAGCCAGCCAACATACCTTCATCAGGACACCCTAAACAGGCCTACACCAATAGAGCCAGCCAACATACCTTCATCAGGACACCCTAAACAGGCCTACACCAATAGAGCCAGCCAACATACCTTCATCAGGACACCCTAAACAGGCCTACACCAATAGAGCCAGCCAACATACCTTCATCAGGACACCCTAAACAGGCCTACACCAATAGAGCCAGCCAACATACCTTCATCAGGACACCCTAAACAGGCCTACACCAATAGAGCCAGCCAACATACCTTCATCAGGACACCCTAAACAGGCCTACACCAATAGAGCCAGCCAACATACCTTCATCAGGACACCCTAAACAGGCCTACACCAATAGAGCCAGCCAACATACCTTCATCAGGACACCCTAAACAGGCCTACACCAATAGAGCCAGCCAACATACCTTCATCAGGACACCCTAAACAGGCCTACACCAATAGAGCCAGCCAACATACCTTCATCAGGACACCCTAAACAGGCCTACACCAATAGAGCCAGCCAACATACCTTCATCAGGACACCCTAAACAGGCCTACACCAATAGAGCCAGCCAACATACCTTCATCAGGACACCCTAAACAGGCCTACACCAATAGAGCCAGCCAACATACCTTCATCAGGACACCCTAAACAGGCCTACACCAATAGAGCCAGCCAACATACCTTCATCAGGACACCCTAAACAGGCCTACACCAATAGAGCCAGCCAACATACCTTCATCAGGACACCCTAAACAGGCCTACACCAATAGAGCCAGCCAACATACCTTCATCAGGACACCCTAAACAGGCCTACACCAATAGAGCCAGCCAACATACCTTCATCAGGACACCCTAAACAGGCCTACACCAATAGAGCCAGCCAACATACCTTCATCAGGACACCCTAAACAGGCCTACACCAATAGAGCCAGCCAACATACCTTCATCAGGACACCCTAAACAGGCCTACACCAATAGAGCCAGCCAACATACCTTCATCAGGACACCCTAAACAGGCCTACACCAATAGAGCCAGCCAACATACCTTCATCAGGACACCCTAAACAGGCCTACACCAATAGAGCCAGCCAACATACCTTCATCAGGACACCCTAAACAGGCCTACACCAATAGAGCCAGCCAACATACCTTCATCAGGACACCCTAAACAGGCCTACACCAATAGAGCCAGCCAACATACCTTCATCAGGACACCCTAAACAGGCCTACACCAATAGAGCCAGCCAACATACCTTCATCAGGACACCCTAAACAGGCCTACACCAATAGAGCCAGCCAACATACCTTCATCAGGACACCCTAAACAGGCCTACACCAATAGAGCCAGCCAACATACCTTCATCAGGACACCCTAAACAGGCCTACACCAATAGAGCCAGCCAACATACCTTCATCAGGACACCCTAAACAGGCCTACACCAATAGAGCCAGCCAACATACCTTCATCAGGACACCCTAAACAGGCCTACACCAATAGAGCCAGCCAACATACCTTCATCAGGACACCCTAAACAGGCCTACACCAATAGAGCCAGCCAACATACCTTCATCAGGACACCCTAAACAGGCCTACACCAATAGAGCCAGCCAACATACCTTCATCAGGACACCCTAAACAGGCCTACACCAATAGAGCCAGCCAACATACCTTCATCAGGACACCCTAAACAGGCCTACACCAATAGAGCCAGCCAACATACCTTCATCAGGACACCCTAAACAGGCCTACACCAATAGAGCCAGCCAACATACCTTCATCAGGACACCCTAAACAGGCCTACACCAATAGAGCCAGCCAACATACCTTCATCAGGACACCCTAAACAGGCCTACACCAATAGAGCCAGCCAACATACCTTCATCAGGACACCCTAAACAGGCCTACACCAATAGAGCCAGCCAACATACCTTCATCAGGACACCCTAAACAGGCCTACACCAATAGAGCCAGCCAACATACCTTCATCAGGACACCCTAAACAGGCCTACACCAATAGAGCCAGCCAACATACCTTCATCAGGACACCCTAAACAGGCCTACACCAATAGAGCCAGCCAACATACCTTCATCAGGACACCCTAAACAGGCCTACACCAATAGAGCCAGCCAACATACCTTCATCAGGACACCCTAAACAGGCCTACACCAATAGAGCCAGCCAACATACCTTCATCAGGACACCCTAAACAGGCCTACACCAATAGAGCCAGCCAACATACCTTCATCAGGACACCCTAAACAGGCCTACACCAATAGAGCCAGCCAACATACCTTCATCAGGACACCCTAAACAGGCCTACACCAATAGAGCCAGCCAACATACCTTCATCAGGACACCCTAAACAGGCCTACACCAATAGAGCCAGCCAACATACCTTCATCAGGACACCCTAAACAGGCCTACACCAATAGAGCCAGCCAACATACCTTCATCAGGACACCCTAAACAGGCCTACACCAATAGAGCCAGCCAACATACCTTCATCAGGACACCCTAAACAGGCCTACACCAATAGAGCCAGCCAACATACCTTCATCAGGACACCCTAAACAGGCCTACACCAATAGAGCCAGCCAACATACCTTCATCAGGACACCCTAAACAGGCCTACACCAATAGAGCCAGCCAACATACCTTCATCAGGACACCCTAAACAGGCCTACACCAATAGAGCCAGCCAACATACCTTCATCAGGACACCCTAAACAGGCCTACACCAATAGAGCCAGCCAACATACCTTCATCAGGACACCCTAAACAGGCCTACACCAATAGAGCCAGCCAACATACCTTCATCAGGACACCCTAAACAGGCCTACACCAATAGAGCCAGCCAACATACCTTCATCAGGACACCCTAAACAGGCCTACACCAATAGAGCCAGCCAACATACCTTCATCAGGACACCCTAAACAGGCCTACACCAATAGAGCCAGCCAACATACCCTCATCAGGACACCCTAAACAGGCCTACACCAATAGAGCCAGCCAACATACTTTCATCAGAACACCC